>JACEIK010003395.1:84423-113530 GCA_018107945.1 Datura stramonium | reverse complement strand
GCATAACATGCATGTAGCCAATCCATGCCAAAGATAACATCAAAATCTGTCATGGCTAGCTCTACTAAATCTATTGAGGTGACTTTCTGAAGGACTGTGACAGGGTAATTTCTATATACCCGATAAGCTATAACTGAATCACCGACTAGAGTAGAGACTGAGAAGGGTTCTGACAAGATTTTTGGACTGGCTCCAAAACTACTAGCAATATACGGTGTCAGAAAAGATAAAGTAGCCTCTGGATATAACAATGAATATACATCATGGTGGAATACTCATAACATACCAGTGACTACATCTGGAGAGACCTCCTGCTCCTGACGAGTTCCGAGGGCATAGAATCTGTTTTTATGCTGACCACCACCTGCACTAGTGGAGGCTCCCTGCTGAGTTGAGCGTGCTAGTGGAGCTACTGAACTAGTGGCTGGGCCTCGGCCCCTATCATGGCCCTGTCTGGCTGTTGGACAATCTCTGAGCATATGTCCGGGCTTCACACACCCGAAATAAGCACTTGTACCTTCTAAGCACTGACTCGTGTGTCTCCGGCCACACCTGCCACACTCTGGGATGCTGGACTATGCGGCTCTGCTCCCCTGACCACGAGAGCCTGATACTCGTCCCCTTTGGTCATGCCTATATCTAGATGGCACACTCAGAGCTGATGGCCCTGGGATTGAAGATATTCGGTGGGACTGATGATAGTTCCCACCACCAGGTCTCTGCTGAGAGAATCTGAAGCTATCAATCCTGGCCCTCTTAGCCCCTCTTTCCCACTCACTCACCTGTACCGCATATATCTGCTGGGCGTACAGAACTATTTGAGGAAAGTCAATGTCCTGATGAAGCATCGCGGTCCAGCAATATTTAACCAAGTAGTCTGCTATCCCATGCACGAACCGACTCACTCGGGCCCTCTGATTTGTCACCATTGCAGGTGCATACTTGGACAAGTGTGTGAACTCCAAGCCATACTCCTGAACCATTATTTTACCCTGCCTTAGGTTCACAAACTCAACTTCTTTAATCTCCCTCATCTCATGAGGGAAGAACCGACCCAGAAATGTTGTATGGAACTCATCCGAACCAATGGGGACTGCTCCAACTGTCCTGCTATCCTTCCATTTCATGAACCAAATATGTGCAACCCCTTTAAACTAATACAAGGCTAGATCTATGCACTCCTCCCCAGTCACCCCCATGATCAGGGTGATATTCAGAACTTCATCAATAACTTCATGTAGATCAGCATCCACCTTTGACCCAAGGAACTCTGGAGGGTTCTTCCTCAGAAAATCTCTGACTCTCGCCGCTGCCGCATTTCCATTCTGAGTGACATGCGCTACCACCAGTTGGTTGACCTGAGTGGTCAAAGCCTGAGGTAGCATCTGAATGGAAGCCCTAAACTCTGCATGGGCCACCTGCTCGGGCACATGATCATCGGGGGCTGGCGGGGCCTGCTAGTGCCCATCCCCATTGACTTTCTTATGGCCATTTCAATTTCAATTTCTTCTTCCATTAACTCGACTAGGAGTCATGATTCTGCAAATGTATATAGCACGAGTTAGAAAGATAGAGAGACATTTCATCGCACGACATAGATCATGAAAGAAGGGAACATTTCGTAAAATGTTTCGCAACCTCTTCGTCATAAGTGCGGCGCGCTTCAAACCCATGAAAAAGACTCAATGCGAATTTTAGACACCCTAGGACACTTCAAAATCTAAGCCTCTGATACCAAGTTTGTCATGACCAGAACATAGGCCAAGACCAAGACACGGGACCAGAACCCCGAGAGCCTCCAAGTCGACCCATGGCATGAACATAACATCTAAGCTCAACATTTTAAATGCGGAAAACTAACATGTAACATAGCAGAAGTATAAAAATCTCATGACATTGAATAACTGAATACAGAACACAAGTTTGAATCTGAATATATAGTATGTCTGATAAGTCTCTACTACTGACGAGTTGATAGGATAAGACCCCAACTAACTTAGTAAAGTATGAAACTAAAAATAAGGGCCTTCAAAAGATGAGAACTCACCAACTCTGGCTGGAAAGTGCTAACACCGAGGATTTGGCTAATGGAGGGATTGAGCTTGAATATCCGAGCTTGTATCATGAAACGATACAACATAGAGTGTACAATCAGTACATGGAATGTACCAAGTATTCAAGGTAAGTAAAATATCTAAGTAAGTAAAAATATAAATCATGCATATCATAAAACATTTCATCATAAGAGTCTGAAAGTAAGGCTTGCATGCTATCATCTGAAAACATGACTTAATCATAACTGAATCGAATGACCCAAAGCTGAAAACTGAAAATTATAAGTAAAACTGAACGTTGGATCAAACCTGCTGAAAACATAATAACATGAATGATGAACATGCATAACTGAAATCATGAGGAACAATGGGAGACTCGTTATATAACCGACATTACCACAATAGAGCTTATGTGGTCCCGACTATTACACTCAAGTGGGCAGAGCCGTCCAAAGCCTTTCCATAGCTAAGGACGCTACCATGATAGCGATATCAAGTGGGAGGCCCATTCGGGGCAGGGAAAGCTGACAAGGGAGGTCCCAAATAATCGGAACATACCTACGTTGGCACGTAGTTCTGAGGCATAGGGTTGACTGACCCTTAGCCTACTCGTTGCTAGACACTACTCCCAAAAACATGCAGATGTTCTCCATCATTTTTCAACAAAGAAGAACCATCATCTAGTGACAAAACGGCATCATAACATACATGCATAATCAGAAATCATAACATAAGGAGCCTTGGGCTCAAACCATACTACAAAATAAAAATAGTGTGAGTCCAGACTCCAAAACCATGTGGTTATCTAATAACATGAAGTCTAGATAAATCATGAAACATACTTGGTCATATAGGCTTGCCCATAACTTAAATATTCTTGACATAGACTTGATCATTCGAAATCATGAGCATGGATATGGGTAATTCTAAATCATACTTTCATCATATACATCTCATCGTACTTGAATACACATATCATAATCTCAATTTTCATGAACTTCCATGAGTGGGCATCATAATTTGTGAAAACTTGAAAACGTAATTTGTAATTAAAAGCATTGTAAAATATGCCCATGAATCATAATTTAACATTAGAAATATGTATAGATCATACCCATAATTGATACTTAGAGAGTTCACATGTTGAGTTAAAACCCCATAGATTTATCAACTAGAATTTTCATGCAATTGAAGAGGGATTGGGCATGAGTGTGGATAAATACACCAATTCATAACCCTAAATACCTGAGAGAATCTGATTTCACAACCCTCTTGAGAGCCCAAAGGAATTTGGGGAAGAACTTGATGAATCTAAGCTTGATTACCCTTAGAAGCCACTAGGTTTTCATGCATGGAAGAGAATGGGTTTTAAATGAGCTTAACCCTCTTAAAACACCCTTTTATGAGCTTAAAAAGACATAGTATAGGTCTTAGGAACTTAGGATTTACAGAAAAGCCCTTAATAATTTCACAGGAAAATACTAATTGCCAGTCCCAACGAGGGACTGGATGAATCGTGGTGTGGGGGAATGACTCGTCGTCTGCTTGCCATTGCCATCACTATAATCATACCTCTTAGGGTCACCATGAGGTACACCACGACTCAAGGTGTACCCAACGACTCGTGGTGACCAAGTCGTGGCCTACACTACCCAAACTCTTCACCTTCAAGCCCACCACTAACCACGAGATACTTAATGACTCTTGGTCCTGACCACCATTCGTGGCCTCTCCCGTGGTCAACTCCTTGGACCAAAAATCCAACCAAGTCCACCCTCCTCCCCACAAGTCACTTAATGACTCGTGGTGCACCTCATGAGTCACTGGACGACTCGTCCTGTGACCTGGTGCAGAAAATCCTATTTTCTCTGTTTCAACCCTTGGGTATGATCTTAGGGCTTTCGGGGTATTACAAGATATTAATGTTTCTTGACTCTATTAGTCTTTGAATTCCTATGTTATTACTATCATATGAATTCTCAGTCAGTTTGTATGCTAGTTCAGCCTCAGTTAGAAAGTTAGCATTTTCAGTATCTTTTAGTAAGTCAGCTAATCAGTTTGACAACAGTCAGATCTTGAGGAGTTCAGTTCAGTAATACTCCTTAGTCTCTATTATAAGTTAGTTCTATAGACGATTATGATTCTTTTAGATAAGCAGCTCTGACCAGTATTAGAACATTAGTTTTCAGTTATCCGGACCTACAGATTCTCAGGTTACTTCCAGATAAGAATTCCTGACTTAGTCTAGGACCCCAGCTTCAAGCTATTAGCTTAGTAGTCCAGTTAGGACTATCCAGTGGGAGTAGTACTTAGCACCGAGTGGATCGGGGTTCCAGCGCACCCACGCTCCCTGAACTACATTTCCACCATACGTTAGTGGCCCAATGGGCCCCAGACTTGTGATCACCCAGCTCAGCCACTATACCCTGGCAAGGTACAGTGGGCTTTCTCCGATAGGGTGTATACATCAGAATCCACATTTACCTCACGTGGTTATATGTCGGTTATAGACTCTCCCACTTGTCAGTACAGTTTCAATTCAGTTTATCTCAGTTTAGTCACTCAGTTCCAGGACATGTTTATGACCATCAGTCAGGGTCATTATTGACCATATCAATTATAGCTCAGTTTTTATCAATATTCAGTATTAGTTGGTCATTTCATGTTATTTTAGTTCAGTTGTCTATTTTCCATGCTTATTGTATATCTCACTTACTCAGTACATTTAAAGTACTGACGCCTACTTTCTATGCTGTATCGTATCATGATACAGGAGTAGGTTCTTAGTCTCAGCATCATCAGTAGTTACCTCCGACGATTTTAACAGTAACAGTCCATTGGTGAGTCCTTATCTTCCAAGGACAATATTTTCTTTTCATTCAGTCCTTACTTAGTCAGACTTTAGAGTTAGATGGGGGTTTGTCCCAGCATCTCATGAGTTAGTAGTTGGCTTTCAGACACAGTTGTTCAGTATATTTTCAAATATGCTTAATCTTTCCAAATCATTATTTCTTTGATAATTATTTTTTATAAATCTTGCGCTTATGTTTGCTCAGGTTACCAGTGCAATGTTAGACCATGGGTTAGCTTGGGGTCACTTGTGGCACCAAGTATCGTGTCTCGGCCAGGGTGCAAACTCGGGTCATGACAAACATGGTATCAGAGCACTAGGTTTAGAGTATCCTAGGATGTCTAAAAGTTGCGACAAGTAGAGTCCTTTTCATGGGTGTGAAGCGTGCCACACTTATGATGGGGAGGCTACAAAAAGTTATTAGGAAAACTCCATTTTATTCATACGCCTTATCGTGCATTGAAGTTTAATCCCAGAAATATCCTCCTAACTCATGCTCTATTCGTTTCAGTGAAAATATGCCTCCAAAATGAGGAAATGAAAGAAGGATGGCAATGCTAACCGACCTACCTCACCAGTCCGTCAAAACGACCAAGTGTCCACAGTATAATTTCGAGTGGTAATCCAACTTCTGGCTCAGACAGTGACCAACCAAGTGAACCAGCAGGTGGTTCTAATGAACATAAACGGATCGGCAGCAGCTGCTAGGGTTCAGGACTTCACCCGATGAACCCTCCATCTTTCCATGAATCTAAGGTGGGAGAGTACCCGCAGGAGTTTATGGATGAGGTGTAGAAGATCACCCGGATTATGGGTTTTAGTTCCATGGAGATTGCTGATCTGGCTGCCTACTAGTTAAAAGGGGTGGCTCAAATTTGGTACAACCAATGAAAGGAAGGGAGGCCAGAAAAACCAGGGTCAGCAGAGTGGGATGAGTTCACGACTGTATTTCTAGATAGATTCTTTTCTCGGGAATTGAGGAAGGCCAAGGTTGCTAAATTCATGAATTTAAAGTAGGGAAACAGGACCATGAAGGAGTATGCATTGGAGTTCACTTGGTTTGAGTTCACTTGGTTGTCGAGGTATGCTCCAGAGATGATAGCCGAGCCAAGGGCTCGCATGCCCAAATTTGTCACTTGGGTGTCAGATTTAGTACTTAAGGAGTGCAAACGCTATGCTCATCAAGGACATTGACCTCTCCAGCCTCATCATTAATGCCCAGCAAATTGAGGCAGAAAAGTTAAAGGATATGGAGTGGGAGAACAAGCGGGCTAGAATAGGTCAGTCAGATTATGGCCATCGGAGGTCCGGCGGCAATAATCGCCCACAGTAGCAGCAATAAAGAACCCCAGCACCCACATAATCCAACACCCCTTCTTTCCGGTCCTGTAAGGATCGGAAAGATGGATCATCTAGCTCTCAGTCCTAGAGTTACAATGCCAGCAACCATTACCCAGCTTGTCCTAAGTGTGGCAAGAACCATCCAGGTGAATGCCACATGGGCAAGGAGGATTGCTTCGGATGTGGGCAGTTGGGTCATAGGCTAAAGGAGTTTCTGTTAGCAGGACAGGGGAAAACATAGTCTACCACTTCAGCAGCCCCAGCAGGTCGTCCAACTCAGCAGGGTAATACTTCAGTTACGGATGGCGGTCAGTGCCAAAACCATTTTTATGCTTTGTCCTCTCATCAAGATGAGGCACATGATGTGGTCATGGGTATGTTACGTCTTTTCCATCTAGATGTATATGCCCTCTAGATCCAGGAGCCATACTATCATTCGTGACTCCTTATGTAGCTGTTCAATTTGAAATCAGTCCAAAAGTCCTCTCAGAACCATTCTCAGTCTCTACCCCAGTTGGTGAGTCAGTTAGAGCCGGCCAGGTATATAGAAACTACCCAGTCTCAATATTGAATAAAGTTATTCCAGATGATCTAGTAGAGCTATACATGGTTGACTTCGACATCATTCTTGGCATGGATTGGTTACATTTCGGTTATGCCTCAGTTAGCTGCAGAACTAGAGTTTTCATGTTTAAATTTCCCACTGAGCCAGTATTAGAGTGGATGGGTAGTGTTTCAGCGCCTAAGGGTCGATTTATTTCCTACCTTAAGGCAAGGAAGCTCATTTCAAAAGTATACATCTATCTCCGAAACCCCAACAATTCAATTAGTTCTAGTTATCAGCGAATTCCCTAACGTGTTTCTCGAAGATCTTCCCGGAGTCCCTCCCGAGCGGGTAATATACTTCAGCATAGATCTTATTCTAAACTCTCAGCCCATATTTATTCCTCCTTACAGAATGGATCAAGCTGAGCTTAAGGAGTTGAAGGAACAACTAAAAGACCTTCTTGACTAGGGTTTCATCAGGCCCAGCATCTCTCTATGGGGTGCTCAAATGTTGTTCGTGCGAAAGAAAGACAGCACTCTCAGAATGTGTATCGACTACTGTTAACTAAACAAGGTTACTATCAAGAACAGGTATCCCCTACCCAGGATTGACGACTTGTTCGATCAGCTTCAGGGAGCTAGTTGTTTTTCCAAAGTAGATCTCAGGTCGGGATATCATCAATTTAGATTCAAGGAGTGTGACATACCAAAAACAGCCTTCAGAACCCCGTACGGTCACTATGAATTTGTGGTTATGTCCCTTGGACTAACTAATGCCCCTGCAGCTTTCATGGACTTGATGAACAGGATATTCAAATAGTATCTAGACATATTCGTCATTGTATTCATAGATGGCATTTTTTTATACTCTATAAATGAGGAGGAGCATGCTAACCATCTAAGGATAGTGTTGTAGACTCTCAAAGACCGCCAGTTGTTTGGTAAATAAGCAAATGTGAATTCTAGCTGAAGTCTATGGCTTTTCTCGGTCATGTGGTCTCAGGTAAGGGTATTTAGGTAGATCCTCAGAAGATAGCAGCGGTGAAAGACTGCCCAAGACCCACTTCCCCAATAGATATCAGGAGTTTCCTAAGTCTAGCCGGTTATTATCGACAGTTTGTAGAAGGGTTTTCCTCTTTTGCGTCTCCTCTGACTAAGTTAACTCAAAAAAGGTGAAGTTTAAATGGTCAGATGCATGTGACAAGATTTTTCAAGAGTTAAAGACTCGACTCCCTGCAGCTCCAATTTTGACCTTACCAGAAGGAACAGATGGGTTCGTAATCTGTTGCGATGCTCCCAGAGTTGGCCTAGGTTGCGTTCTAATGCAGTGGGGTAAGGTGATAGCTTATTCCTCCAGACAACTCAAGGTTCATGAGAAGAACTATCAAACTCATGACCTTGAATTGGCAGCAGTAGTGTTTGCTTTGAAAATATGGAGACATAACCTTTATGGGGTTCGCGTGGATGTTTTTGCCGACCACTAGAGCCTTCAGTACGTGTTCTGTCAAAAGGATTTGAACCTTCATGAAATAAGGTGGTTGGAGTTACTGAAGGATTATGATATGAGTGTGCTATATCACCCAGGCAAGCCAATTGTGGTGGCTGATGCCCTAAGCAGGATGTCCATGGGGAGCGTTGCTCATCTTGAAGAGGGTAGAAAAGAACTGACAAAGGATATTCACAGGTTATCTCGGATGGGAGTGCAGTTGGTTGATTCAGCTGAGGGCGGAGTAGTACTGCAGAGTGGGTCAGAATCCTTGTTAGTTGTTGAGGTTAAGTCAAAGCAAGATGAAGATCCCATACTGCTTAAGCTTAAAGAAGCAATTCTAAGAAAAGAAGTGGAGGCTTTCTCCAAAGGGGGAGATAGTGTGCTTTGTTACCAGGGCAGACTCAGGACGTAAGTGACTTGAGACAGCAAATACTGGCAGAAGCAAGCTCCAGATATTCTATCCACCCAGGTGCCACTAAGATGTATTGTGACCTATGGAAAATCTACTGGTGGAACGGCATGAAGAGGGACATTGCATAATTTGTGTCTAGGTTCCCGAACTGCCAGTAGGTTAAAGTTGAACATCAGAGACCTGGGGGTATGACTCAGGATTTTAGCATACCCACGTGGAAGTGGGAAGAAGTGAATATGGACTTTATTATAGGTCTACCTTATACTCGCCGGCAGCATGACTCAATTTGGGTGATAGTAGATCGGATGACCAAGTCAGCATATTTCCTCCCATTTAAAACTGCAAACTCAGTTGAGGATTATGCTAGACTGTACATCCACTAGTTGGTAAGAAACCATGGAGTACCCTTATCCATCATTTTAGATAGAGGTACCCAGTTCACCTTGCATTTCTGAAAGTCATTTTAGAAAGGACTCAGTACTAAGGTCAAACTCAGATAGCTTTTCACCCTCAGATAGATGGACAAGATGAGCGGACAATTCAGACCTTAGAAAATATGCTGAGAGCTTGTGTGACCGACTTCAAAGGCAGTTGGTATGATCACCTACCTCTCATCGAGTTTGCATACAACAACAACTACCACTCCAGTATTTAGATGGCCCCGTTTGAGGCCTTATATGGTATAAGGTGTAGGTCTCTCATAGGGTGGTTTAAAGTTGGTGAAGCTGCCTTAATAGGACCAGACTTAGTTCATGTAGCTATGCAAAAAGTGCAACTTATAAGAGAAAGGTTGAAAATAGCTCAGAGCCGACATAAATCATATGCTGATGTGAGGAGGAGAGACTTAGAATTTGTTGTAAATGATTGTGTTTATCTGAAAATTTCACCCATGAAAGGGGTGATGAGGTTTGGAAAGAAAAGAAAATTCAGTCCGAGGTATGTAGGACCCTAGAAGATTTTGAGGCGAATTGGAAATATGGCCTATGAGTTAGAATTACCTTCGGAGTTAGCATCTATGCCCCAAGTCTTCCATGTATCACTGTTGAAGAAGTGCATCGGTGATCCGAGCTCAGTTGTCCCACTAGATAATGTGGGAGTGAAAGATAGTCTCTCTTACGAAGAAGTCCCAGTTCAAATCCTAGACCGTCAGGTTCGTAACCTAAGAAACGAGGTTGATTCAGTAAAAGTCTTGTGGAGGAACTAGCTAGTTGAGGGAGCCACATGGGAGGTAGAAGTAGACATGATGGATAAATACCCCCATTTATTCCCTTCCAGTTCAGTTTCAGCATCACGTATTAAATTCCTCCTTAATACTCTATTCAGATTTTCAATGTGCACTCTAGTTGTGTTAACTCAGTTAGTATGCCTATTCCAGTTGGGAGTGAGTCACTCCTTCAGATATAAGTCTATAGTTTCAATCTAGGAAATTACAGCTCTTTTCCCAGTTTTTCAACAACTTTAGCCTTCATTCGAGGACGAATGATCCCAAGAGGCAGATATTGTAACACTCAAAAAATTTTCTAGACCAAACTCAGACCTTGCATGAAAAACCAGGGAAAACCAGAAATTTTTTGTCACAGAATGACCCAGACAATAGATCGATGTCACCTGTAATAAACCGTTGTCTGAGTCATTATCAGCTCTGCAGAATTTCTTTCTGGGACCAACGAGGCATAGGATGACCCATTGGAAGGAGTAACGAGTCGTTCTGTCGTCCGTTGCATCCCAAGTCCATAACCTTCCAGACCTTCCCCAGAACCAACGAGTGGGGCTAACAACTCGTGGTTCATACCAACGAGTCATTGTTTCCACCCGTTGCCTAAACCAGCAACCCTTTAGTTCAAGACAATGTTGACCATGAGAAGACACAATGAACCATTGGTTCTACCAACAAGTCGTTGTTTCATCCGTTGGCAGAGGGACCAAGTTTTTCTGTCAGTGACCACGAAGGAACCAACGACCCGTTTTTCCATCCAGCAAGTCATGGTTCCCTTCCGTGGTCCATTTCTAGTGAGCATGAAAATCAGGCCTAGGACTAACGACTAGTCCCAATGGGTCGTGGTCACAACCAACAACCCGTTGTGTGACTCGTTGAATCCTGTCGGGCATATTTTCAAATTTTCTTTCAAGGTTATTTTTGTAAATTCTCAACTTTTTAATTCCTAAACTTTGTCATTTAGGATTATTTTCAGTGGGATTAAGGGAGTTAGTCGACAGTTTTCTCTCATTCCTTTCATTCTCTCAAAGTCAGAACGTAAAAAAATCAGTCAAGAAGCATAGAGCAGGATCAAGGGTTTCAATTTTCTTCTTAGATTTATCAAGGGTTTTCTCTGGGATTTCTACACCAGGTATGTGGGAATTCAACAAGGAAAATATTCTTCCCTTGTGCCCCAAAAACCTTCTGAAGTTTCTTATCAGTTCTAGCCCTGAGGTTTTGATTTATGGCAAATTTTTATCTAGATTCTAATTAATTTGTGTGGATTGTTGTTTATATAAATGCTTGCTATGTTTCCACTATGTAGTAATCATGTTCCTATCTAATTCATGTGAAATGGTTTAGCCCTAACTCTATAAATGCAGTAAATTAGGTCTTGCATAGTTGATTAGATATTAATGTTGCTTGACTTTGTTAGTCTTTTAATTCCCATGTTATTACTACCATATGAATACTCAGTCAGTTTTCATTCTAGTTTAGTCTCAATCAGAAAGTTAGCATTTTTAGTATCTTTCAGTAAGTCAGCTGTCAGTTGACAACAGTTAAATATTGAGGAGTTGAGCTTAGTAGTACTCCCTAGTTTTTGTTATCAATTAGTTCTTTCGACGGTTCTGACGCTTCCAAATAAGCAGCTCTGACCAATCTTAGAACACCAGTTTTTAGTTATCTGGTCCTACAGACTCTCATGTTACTTCTAGATAAGTATTCCTAACTTAGTCCCAGACCCCAGCTTCGAGCTATTAGCTTCGTAGTCCAATTAGGACTATCCAGTGGAAGTAGTACTTAGCACCGAGTGGACCGGAGTTCTAGCGCACCCACGTTCCCAGAACTACGTCGCCACCGTAGGTTATTGGTCCAACGGGCTCATACTTGTGATCACCAAGCTCAGCCACTATACCCTAGCAAGGTACAGTAGGTTTTCTCCTATGGGGTGCATACATCAGACTCTAGTTTTAGTTCGGTTATAGACACTCCCACTTTTCAGTACATTTTTAGTTCAGCTCAGCTTAGTTCAGTCACTCGGTTCCAGTACATGTTTATGACCCTCAGTCAGTGTCATTATTGACCATATCAGTTATAGCTCAATTTTTATCAGTATTAAGTATCAGTTGGTCATTTCATGTTATTTTAGTTCAATTGTTTATTTTCCATGCTTATTGTATATCTCACTTACTCAGTACAGTCAAAGTACTGACCCATATTTTCTATGTTGTATCATATCATGATACAGGTATAGGTTCTCAGACTCAGCATCATCAGTAGTTCCCTCCGATGATTTCAGTAGTAGCAGTCCATTGGTGAGTCCACATCTTCCGAGGATGTTTGTTTTTCAGTTAGTTCTTAATTAGTCTGACTTTAGAGTTAGTTGGGGGCTTGTTCCAGCAACTCATCAGTTAGTAGTTGGCTTTCAGACACAGTTATTCAGTATTATTTTCAGATATGTTTAATATTTTCAAATCAGTATTCTTTGATAATTATTTTTTATAAATCTTCTGCTTATGTTTGCTTAGTTTACCAGTAAATGTTAGACAATGGGTTAGCTTAGGGTCACTTGTGGCACCAAGTATCGTGTCTTGACTACGGTGCAGACTCGGGTCGTGACAATGTGTTATCCTAAATAATTCTAGGACTTCTTATACTATTGGATTCTCTCCTTTTGACTCATTATTGTGCAGCTTACCAATGGTTCTACTAATCCAATCTTTTATTGTTTCCTTTGGCACATCCCGTTGTATCTGTAGTGTTTTTCTTTTTTCCTATGTGTTCTCCTCTTCTATTTGTGCCTTTTTCCTTTCTCCAGGACTACAAAGGCACTGTTAGCCTATAATATTTCTCCTCCAGATTGTTGTTCTACTATATTTGTTATCAACCTCCCTGTTATGTCATTCTTGTACTTACTTCTCCTCTGCACCCAACACTTTTTGTGTTGGTGATTTCCTATGTAATGACCCACATGGTCGCTTTGTTGTTTTAGACCCATTTCCCCAATTTAAATTTGTTCATAGCTTCATTATGTTGTTTATGACTTGTGAGATTGGGTAACATGATTCTCAAGGTGATTGAATATGTTTGAAGGAAGATTTTTAGTTTTGAAAGTTGAGATGTTGGGAAGTTTGACGAAAGTCAATATTCTAGGTTAATGAACTTGAATTCGAGTTCTAACAGCTTCATTAGGTCTGATTGGTGATTTATTACTTAGTTGAATGATTAGTATGGATCCAAGATGTTCAAAAGCGATTCGAGCCTTAGGTTAGAATTTTGAGTTTTTTAAAGAAATCTAAGTTTGACCAAAATCAGCTTTCATCCAAGACGATCCATGATCGGTGAGTTGATAATTTCAATAGGTCAAAAATATGAGCTTTAGTGAATCTACTTATTAGGTTTGTTTCTGTGAGGTTCCAAACAAATTTCGAGGGTCTAATCAGAAATTAGATTAAGTTGGTTGTTAATGTTTTTGGTGCAGGCAATTTTTCCCTTTGCATTCATGAAGAGGAATCCAATCGAGGGTCTCTATCATGGTGGATAGGTCGTAATAGCATAAGTGGGCTTGGAGGTCGGCTCATGCATGTTCTTTGCATTTGTGAGTAAAGGGTCGGGTTCACGTGAGTCCAGACCAAGTTAGGTCATTGCGAACACAACAGGGGCTCCGCTTTCTTTATGAAGGAACCGGCCTGGGTAGAATTAGAAGTCTATTTTCATATTTAGACCCTAAAACTCGATTTTAGGAGCTTGAGAACATGGTTTGGGATTATTCAAAATGGGTTTTGTCAGATTTCATTTTGAGGTATGTGTCTAACCATTTAATTATGCATTCCCCGTTAATATATCATCTAACTAGTGATTTAATTGGTGGTTAAGATTGGGAATTTGAGGGGTTTTGCTCCAAGGTGAAAATTATGCATTTTCTTAATTTGGGACTGACTAATGGTCCATTTTTGCTGATCTTTAAGGTGTCAATTTCCCAACTTATGGGTAAACCATTTTTGAAAGAAAATTTTGGATTCAACATCGATGCTCGGGGTTGTCTTTTTGACTCGATTCTCTAGCCAAAATTTTGTATGACAATATGAGTATGCAAAGACTTGTATAATTATGTAGATTACATATTTGATTAGAATGGGAATGTTTGGAGGTGTTACAAAAGGGCAAGGTAATAATTTGATATCTTGTGCTTAAGGTAAGTTGAGACTTTTATAGACTCTTTATTAAGTGTTGCATTGGTAATTGCTTGTGTAATAGATAAGGGATGTTAGGGGTTCCACATAAGTGAGATGACAAGCACTTATACGAGTACCGGTATCATGATACAGGTAAAAGATGGATACTGACTGATTTATGGCATTAGTGTATACTGGGAGCATGATAAATGATTTTAACTTGGTGAGCATGATTCATAAGTTCTAAGTACACTTGAATTGGTGATTTAATGAGAAAGCATTTATATTTGTTCATGATCTACTTTCTCCTGTATCTAAAGCACTTATTTATATTTTCATATGAGTTCATATGCATATATATTTGATGAATCATATGGTTTTATCTGATGTCCTAACTGCAGTATCGGGATGTATTTAGATATGGTTATTACATACAGTTGCCTTCTTTGGGATACTCTCTAATGGCCTATGGGTGGATCCGTATTGAGGACTGATATTACATTTCTCTAATGGCCTACGAACATATCGAAATTGAGTTGTGATATTATATTCTAAAATAATAGTCTACAAATGGATCCAGAGGAAGTACATGAACCTTGTGAGTCCCCTATGGGTCACAACCAACCGACAGAGGTGATGTGTGTGTATTGGGGGATTGCCCAGCATATCATCATTATATCATATTCATTACATGACATTATTAGAAATGCATTTTTGACTCCCCATATGAATTGATAGTACTTGAGATGATAAATTGTTGTTGACTCCGTTTGACTATATTTTAGTTTATTACTATTGTTACTGGATATTTAATTGGTTTATATACTCTATTCTGGCTTGTTATTTCCTGTTTGAGCAAGTGGTGAGTTTGGAAAGATAAGACCAACTCTCTCCATCGCTTATCGTAGGATCGATTGATGGTGCTGATGAGTACATATGTTTTTCGTACTCATCCTTACTTTATGGACCTTTATTGTGCAGGATCAGTCTCAGGTACAAGTGGTAGGTGATCTTGCTTTGAGTTTGGAACTTATCGAGGTCCTTGGAGGTAGTTGCTTTCTTTTTCCGCAACATCCAAACTTCTCTATCTTTAGTTCATGTTTGTCTCTCTTTTTTAGATAGTTATGCAGTGTTTTGGATCTCATATAGTTAGTCTAGAAGCTTTGTACTCATGTCACCATATTTTAGGGTGGTTGTCTTTATGGGTTTGTGCATTTCTATCTCAGTCTATGAAAATGGCTTAAGACTTTATAGCCAATACTTCTTTACATTTACTTTTTATTCTTGATAAGTAACCAGTTGGGATAAGGATTGGCTTACTATAACGATCCGTCTATTGTTACGGGGCAGTAAGCCCAAAACACCCTATTTATGCTTAGGTGAAGGGGGAAAAATGTTGGATGAGTGAAAATTAGACTTGGGTTGGAGGAATGAGAAACGGTGCAGCAAATTTCGAGCTACTGGTTAATGGGGATTGTTGCAACGTGACCGTCATTAAGGTCGATGGTCCACCGTAACAAAAGGGGAGGATAACTATTGGGTCGCAGCAGCAGTGTCCTGACTGTGATAGCGGGTCCGCTGCAGTAGGATTGTGATCGCAACAGCGAACAAGGGGAGGCAGTAAGATGGTTTAAGTGGGGGTTTCATGATTTTTCACCCCATTACTCTAAGTCACGAACTTTTAGAAGCTAAGGAAAATTTTCCCATAGGCAGAGCAATTTTTATCTCTCAAGGTAAGATTTATGACTTATTCCTTATACTTTCGATTCCCTAACACCATTGAATCAAAGGGGGACGTCTAATGGTGGAATTTCTAAGCAAAGAAAACTAGGTTGGTAGAAACTAGGGATAATTGAAGGAAAAGGGTTGGGTGTTGATTCCTAGACTTAGGAATGAGTAATGATTGCTAGCTAGAGCTATTGTGGTTATAAATGTTACACCCCAAACCCAGGAAGGCGTGACTAGCACCTGGTGCCACCCCTGATATGAGCATACCCAACACCCAGAATATAAAAAAAAGGCCAGAACCGATGAGGTTCAACAATACAACAGCTATAAAATCAGAATAAGACGATAGACTGTAGCAGAAGCTGGCTCACCTGACCAACCAAAAAAATAAATACCATATGCCGTCAAGGCCATGAAAAGAAAAACAACTATACAACATGGCCCACCTGGCCTATAACAACATACTAAAACCACAGTAATGTTTATGATCCTCTATGAACACACTAGTAATCAAATGATCGGGACAGGGCCCCGAACTACCTTTAACTCAAACATCTGGCGACTCCGAAAGACCTGGAGTGCACCAACTCAGCTGGAACTCCACTCAACACCCAAGAACTCGATCTAACAACCCACCATCACCTGAAATCATGAATGCAGCACCCCAACAAGGGCGTCAGCACAATAGTGTACCGAGCATGAAAGAAAGAAACAACTGGAAGACATAGATTAGAGATCAACAGATATACCAAATATCGCAGAACGAGACTCTACATAAGTAAACACATAAAATCTTCCTGGCCCCCATAAGTCTGGCAAGTACAAACAAACACACAAACAAAACCTACCTGGACCCCATAAGCCCAGCAAGTTTAAAAATAAACAATAACAAAGAGGCACCTAGCCAATATAGCTCACCTGTCATCGCCTCTAGACCTCTCTACGGCCTCCAGCTAACACCAGCCAACATCTAGAATCCACTGCTACAGATAATATATAACACGAGCAGCAATTACAATATAATTCCAAGCATACAAAAAGAAAACACCAGCCAGTGAACATCATCAATCAAGCATTGCTGGACTCTCTCTTGGCTACGCACAGTTAGTGGAGCTCAATCAATCTGGGAGAACTAAATCGCGATCCCAAGAAGGCTCAGACATGTCGGACCACTCTCGAATCATGTCTCAACTCGACACTACGTAGCGCATTATTCTCAACCTCGTAGGTCATTACACTCCTTGGTATCAACCCCTCAGTCGGAAACACTCTCGTGAGTCATCCATAAGCCACAAGGCACCTTGGGCTCGACCCCTAGCCGGAACAACTCTCGTGCATCGAGTATCCACAAGCCACAAGGCCTCAAACACAACACACACACAATCAAAAACAATTATAATACATGATCAAACATCCCAAAAGCCACCTCACCACTAAAATCAAGGGACACGTCCAAACCAGCCCAAGTGTCACCATGGTCGTCACGTGCCATAGACATGGCCGACACGACCGCTGAATCAAATATAACAACAGATCATCGCAACCATTGACTTTAACCACTATAAACCCTAATTCACTTGTCAAGATAATCACCTAATATTATCCACTCAAACATCCCACAACTTGCTACAAGAACCACAAACAGCCAATACACACATCAACACGGACGACAATGGCTATGGAATTCCTGCCGACAAAGGGAGGGACAAGCCTAGCATACCTTAGCTTCAAGCCTAGCCGAACTTGAGCCTTAAACACAATGAACCTACTGTCTAAATTCATTCCAAAATTCTTCCAAAACGCAGCCAACACAACTCAACAACAAAACAAGACAAACGAAGCTTACCCGACAAGGTTCATAGGAATTCGACGGTAGAAACTCCGAGACAATAACCTACCGGCGTTAATACACCTATAAATAACCTTAAAAACTAAGGAGAACAAAATAAATAATCCTTACCAACAGCTTCACCACGAAACAACCACCAACAGCCCGGAAAAAAACACCAAACCATGGACTACACGCGATTCCGACTTTTCGACACCAAAATCATGTTGAACCATGGCTTCTAGCCCCAAAACCCAAAGAAAACCATGGAGAGAACCTTGAGAGAGTTTTTGGACGTGAGAAGTTCTGTAAAATGAGAAAATAAGGCAACCGACCGACCAAGGGGCTTTTTATAGTCCTCCACCGCCTTAGACCCTTGTGAGGTGCCTGCTTGCATGGTCTCGCGAAAATGCGACTATATCTCTACTCCAAAGTCGGATTGATGAATGGTTTGATGCATTGGAAACTAGACTCATAGATATTTAATTTTATAGGTCGTACATCCCATAACTCTTTCTATATTGGGATAAAATCTTCAAGACATTTGACCTAAATTTCAAAGAATCTCAAGAAGGAAATTTTGTGATCACTTTTTCCGAATTTTGTTCTACAACTTGATCAACGTACAATATTAAATACAACCATAGAGTGNATAGAGTGACTCAAATAACTCATAACACTTACTTATTATCCTATTAGGTACTCTTAGTCCTACCTCTAAAGTACGATTTTATTGCTCAAACTATCGGGGGTGTTACAATAGAACCTTGGGTAAACGAGACTTCGAGACCTAGAACTCGGTGAAGTTGGAACCCTTGAAAATTGCTTTAAGGGGGTTTGAAGGGTAGAAAACTCCATGAACTAAAATGGAACAATCAATTGTAGGACTGGGATTTCATAAATTACTTCTTGAGCAGTGAATTAGACCGTGAACTCGGGTAAAATTCGGTGGAGTGGATTTTTGTCATGACCCGAGCATAGACCCTAGATGTAACACGGGTCTTAGAACCACGAATGGCTCCAAGCTAACTCATGGTACATGCATAACATATTCTTGAGCATAAACTAAGCGGAAGTAAAACATAGCATAAGACATAAGAGGAAGTCTAAGATATCACAAAATGTAAACAGGACTATAAGTCAACATTGCTAAAATTCTAAATGAATTGTTTTAAAAGCCTCTAGTTATAAAAACGAGTTGTTGGGACAAGCCCCCAACTAGCTCGACTAAGTCTAAAAACTGAAAGGCAAATAGCATAATAAAAATACAAGTTGATGTCCTCAAATGATGAGGACCCACCCACAAGGCTGGGGATGGCTGACTGGGGCTAGAGCAAGAATAACGTCGGGGCTGAGACGATCACCTGAACCAATATCATGAGACAACATAGCATAAAGTATGCAGTTAGTTTTTGAAATGTACTGAGTATGTAGGATAAGTAAAACATGATAGTAAAACGATATTCTAAAATCATAAGTATAAGATAAGCTAAAACATGAGTTCTAATCATAAATTGAGTAAATGGCTCAAGGTTTACAAAACCAAATCATAAGACTGAACATGAATGAAATCATAACTAAAATCTCATAAAGTGTATATTGAGCCAAAATATCATTAGTTATAACATATCGAAGCATAAACATGAACATGTATAAAAGATCATGGAACAGTGGGAGATTCTTATAACCAACATACCCCACATGAGCATACATGGAGCCCAGCTAGTAACCCTAGTTGGGAGGTATGTTTATACCTTGACAAGGGCATGAACCATAAGGGCATGATATCACTCATGGGTGGCCCATTTGGGCATAGGAGACACTCTCATGGAGGACCCCATCATGGTTATATTGGCACGTAATTCTAAAACCTGGGTATGCTGTAACCTCGGCCTACTCGGTGTTAAATACTACTCCCAAAACATATATAGTTCTCAAATGATAATCATAAACATAGGTTTTACATGGCCTAGTTTAATTCATGAAATTTACAAATATCTTAATATACGTGAATTAGCCATGAAATCAATGCCAAAGATCGTCCATGATACATAAACATGAGATTCATGAAATTCATGTATAATTGAGTAAAATCATCATAACTTGAAATTCATAATTTTTTAAGAGGTCATAATAGAAAACACGCATCATAATCATAAATCATGGATTGAATCATAAGAGAACTGAAATCATAAAGGATCATGAGAATTTTCATCATAATTGGGTCTAACCCTAGAAATTCAAAAAAATCATGCTTGGAGACTTTAATTCATGACATTGTGTTGAAATTGGGCATGAGGGTAGAAGAAATCCCCTTTCATGACCCTACATACCTGCGCTTAATGAGTCTTTGACCTGGGTTTGAAGACCTAAGAGAAATTGAGTAGAAGATTGTCAAGAACCCTAACTTTCCTTGAAAGAGAATTTCTAACTAACGGTGTTTGAAGAGAATGAGAGATTAGGCTAAGTATAACCCCTTAATCAGCCCTTTAGGAAGCTGAAAATGACATCACTTAGGAGATAAAAGCATAGAATTTTATCAAAAACCCCCTGAATTACCAAACTTAAATTGAAACTGGCAGAACCAACAACCAACAAGTCGGATCGTGGTTTCAACCAATTGGTTGTTGTACCCTTCGTTGGTTCCCAATCCTACTTTGAATCATTCTCTGAACCTACTTCAAGAACTACAACTAACGGATAGTACAATTAGACAACGGATCATACAATCCAGTCATTGGTTTTGGGCAGACTTTGACATTTTTTCAGAACGGGGCAGACCAATGGGTCATGGGTTCAAAGGACGGTCTGTCCTTGCATTCGTGTAATTTGCTTGGTGCCATTTTCCCTGCTGGTTTATGCAGAAAGTCTTGGATCTGATCTTAGGGACTTTTTGGGGTATTACATTATTTACCCCTTGGAACATTCATCCTCGAATAAAGTCTAACTAACCTGAAAGGATAGGGAATAAGCTGCAATTCCAAAACTAAAAGGCTACAACTAAAAACTAACGTAGTGACTGACTCCGAACTGACATACATGACTGAACTAAATTCATGAAACATACATGCATGCTAAGACATAGAAGGAATTGAGAGACATGAACTTGACATGAAACTGAATAGAGTACTAAGGAGGAAACTAATACCTTATGTTAGAACTAAGCTGGAAGGGAAAAGATGCAGGTATCTATCCATACTATCTATTTTGGCTTCCCACGTAGCTCCCTCAATCAGTTGATTTATCCACAAAACCTTCACCGAACCTACCTCCTTGTTCCTCAACCACCAAACTTGATGATCAAGGATTTTAAATGGAACCTCTTCATAGGTAAGGCTATCCTTCACACCCACACATTAAATCGGAACAACTAGACCTAGATCACCAATGCACTTTTTTAGCAAAGACAATTGAAACACTAGATGCATCAAAGCTCACTCTGCGGGAAACTCTAACTCATAAGTCACATTGTCAACCCACCTCAGAATCCTGTAAGGACCAACATATTGAGAACTAAGCTTCCCCTTCTTTCCAAACCTCATAACTCCTTTCAGGGGTGACACCTTCAGAAACACCCATTCCTCGACCTCAAACTCTGCCTCTCTCCTCCTAGAATCCGCATATGACTTTTGATGACTCTGAGCTTTCTTTAACCTCTCTTCGATGAGCTGAACCATCTTCATAGTCTCACGAACTGAATCTGGTCCTCCAACCATAGCCTCACCTACCCTAAACTATCTAATAGGTGATCTACATTTCCGCCTATAAAGAGCCTCAAATGGAGCCATCTGAATGCTGGAGTGGTAACTGTAATTGTAGGCGAACTTAATAATAGGTGCAGATCATGACTGGAAAAGTGGAAATAGAACCCTCTGGCATGTGTGTACAGTAATAAGTATGAGTGCGTGTGCGGTAATGTGATAGAGGTGTGCCCCTGGCGCATTATTGGAGTGATGTTCTGTGATAGTTTGATGAATTAATTGTTGGAAATTCATGTGTGTATCCGATGTGCTAAGTTGATGAATTAATTATTAAGGATTCCATGTCTACATCCACTGTGATAAGTTGTTGAATTGACTGTGAGGTTTAACTATACAGGTTTTTATTTGGAGCTGATAAATTGACTAAGAAAAATTGCTAAATGTGGAACTTAAGGTTGACAGCTTAGTCGAGCTACTGACTATGCAGTACACTGCAGTAGAACTCTTATTGCAGCGGCGAGACTACCGTTACGGCCACATCCCCGCTGCAGCGATGTCTAATCCAGTGAACGGGCCAACTTAGGATATATTTTGAATGATGTTAGAAATAGGGTTATGCAATAATTAACTGTGTTCGTGAATGTATGTTACTGTTTCACTTGTATATTCATTATTATCTAAGGTCGGCCGATGATGCCTACCAGTACATTATGTCATACTGATGCTACTCCTACACTTTTTTCTGAGTACATACTGTGATCCAGGAAGTTCCTCTCGACCCAATTTGTAATAGCAGCTGTGAGACATCCGAGGGTAAGATGTTTTCTTCGAGCTAATGTAATTCCTTCTGAAGAAATGTCTTTTGTTTCAGACATGGATTTATTTATCTTCTTGTTATTCCTCGTAGACTAAGACTGGGTAGATGTTCTCAATACGATAACTTTTAGTTCTTGGGATGTATAGTAAAGATGTTGCAAGTATTACTTTCATTTTATAAGACGTCCGCCTTTTAATTTTAATAGTTCTTATTTATGATATGAATGTTGTAATTAAATGGGTAACTTGCAAAACAAGTTGGTTCACCCACCGGAGGGAATAGTGTGGGTGCCAAAAACAGCAACTTGAATCATAACAAAGATGGTATCAAAATTTTAGGTTTATTGATCTCATCGTACGAGGACGATTCTAGTAGAGTCTTGCATATTAGTATGGAGACGTCCCTTACTTATCTTTCGGAGGCTATAAGACTTTAGGAAAACTCCTTTCCTTCTCTCTCTTTCATGATATTATTTGTTTCCAATTGGTATCTAGTGATCCGAATTGGTATCTAATAAGTTCTTTCCTTTTCTCACAGATGGTGAGTACACGCGCAGGAGGAGTCAGAGATGAAGCAGTAGATCCAGTTGCAGCAGCCTCAGTTTGCAGCAGGGGGGAGGCCGAGGTCGCGGGCAAAGGCCTGCTACTGATAGAGGTAGGGCTCGTGCTCTTGGTCCCGCTCTGGAAAGGTTAGAATCCCAATACCTCCAATAGTATCGGATAAAGTGGAAGTAGAAGTAGAGGTACTGATACAGGGAGAGGCAACGGCCTCTATGGCTTCCTCTGAGGTCTTGCTTAGGTACTAAATCTTTTGAGTGGCCTCGTGGGTAACGGGGTAGCACCAGCAACTCCAGTCGGGCAATACGCAAGGGTACAGCATGCAGCCATTGTGGCTTCCCATATGGACGATATTTCTAAGGCGTTCATATTTTCGAGACCGGTGATAGGGTCGGTAATGACTGGGAATGAGAATAATTTGTTCATGAGGTTCACAAAAATGAAGCCAACCACCTTCTATGGAAATAAGATGGAGGACGCCTATGTGTTAATCATTGACTACCATGAGAGGCTCCATGAGATGGGGGAAGTAGAGAAGTACAGGGTGGAATTTTTCACCTTTCAGTTGATGGGAGATGCTAAGCTCTGGTGGAGAGCGTTTGTGGAGTATAGACTAGCAGGGACACCGCCACTGACCTGGACTCAATTCTAGTCCACTTTCCTAGAGAAATATGTGCCCCATTCCCTACGAGATCAAAGGAAAGATCAGTTCAAAAACATTGAGCAGGGAACCTCCTCCATTGTAGCCTATGAGGCCCGGTTGCACTCACTGTCCAAGTATACCCTGCCATTATTACCCACCGAGGAGGAGAGGATCAGGCGGTTTGTTAAGGGCCTAAATGTAGGGCTTCAGTTGTCAGCTCTGTAGATGGTCTCAGCAGGTAAGACATTTCAGGAAATGGAAGAGTTTGTGAAGAGTGTGGAGGGGGTCAAGCAATATAGTTACGCAAGGAATGCCGAGAAGAAAGCTCGGAAGGTGGGTAACTTCAGTGGTCTTTTATTAGGGCTCCAATTCCCCTAGGGTACTGGAAGCGCCCTGTTTAGTCGGTTATGCAAGTATTATCCAGGGGTTTGTCATGGGCTATTTAGCGGCCTTCAGGTGCAGTTGGGAGCACCCAGGTGGCTCGTTCTATCTCCTCCATTCCAGCTTAGAAGCCAGTGCTTGATAAGGTATGTCATGAGTGTGGTGATTATGTCCACATTCATAGATGGTTTCCCAGGTTTGGACAGGGGGGGCAGATTTTTCCCCACCTAGCCCATCGAGCTCCAACCGCGGCAGGAAGGTGAGGTAGTGCATTCAACAGGGACCACCCTCAGCTTAGGCAGGGTAGTTATTCAGCAGGAAAGGAAGGTACCTAGCCTATCAGAGGGTGTATTTAGATAGGAAGGGGTGGTACTCAGTTCGGTAGAGGGGATATATAGCCCAGTAGGGGCGGGTCTCAGCTAGGCAGTTAGGCTCACTTTTATGCATTTTTCGGTCGACCCAAGTTAGGGGCTCTAGACGTGGTTATCATAGGTACAATTCTCATATGTGAAAGAATGGCTACGGCTTTATTTGATCCTAGCTCTACATTTTTCTATGTGTATGCCTATTTTGCTGTGGGATTAAATCTTGTTTGCGAAGTTCTTGATGTCCCGATTCATGTCTCTACTCCTACTAGGGAATTTGTGGTTGTGGATAGAGTTTACCATTCTTGTTTGATGAGTTTTATGGGTTATGATATGCGGGTAAACTTGGTGACCTTATACATGGTGGACTCTGATGTTATCCTAGGAATGAGCTGGTTATCAATACCATGTCATTTCGGATTACCATGCGAAGACAGTCACCATAGCGATGCCAAGGTTGTCTAGATTGGAGTTGAAATGGAATTTTGGCCCTGCTTCTAAGAAGCTTATCTCATATATTCACGCCCGAAAATTGATAGGGTGAAGGTGTTCAGCTTATCTGGCGCACATTCGGGGTACCAGTTCAAAGGGTTCCTCCATAGAGTCTATTCCAGTAGTTCATGAGTTTTTAGAGGTGTTTCTCGCAGATACGTCAATCATACCGCTAGACCGCAACATTGATTTTTGCATGAACTTAGAGCCAGGGACCCGACCTATTTCCATACCACAATATAGGATGGCACCGGCTCGGTTAAGAGAACTCAAGGAGCAGTTGTAGGAGTTTCTTAATAAGGGGTTTATTCGACCGAGTGTCTCACCATGGGATGCCCCTATATTATTTGTGAAGAATAAAGATGGTAGCATGCGGATGTGCATTAACTATCGCCAATTGAATAAGGTAACCATTCGGCACAAATATCTCCTTCCCTGAATAGATGACTTGTTTGATCAACTACAAGGTGCAACAGTGTTCTCAAAGATGGATTTGAGGTCAGGTTATCATAAACTGAAAATTTATGCTGAGCATATCCGGAAGACAGCTTTTCAGACCAATTATGGGCATTATGAATTCCTGGTCATGTCATTTGGACATACTAATGCTGAAGCAATGTTCATGAGCTTGATGAATGGTATCTCCCAAACTTATTTGGACTCTTTTGTAATCGTTTTCATTGAAGATATTTGGTGTACTCCAAGACTAAGCAGGAACATGAGAATCACCTGAGGATTGGGTTAGGGCTGCTAAAGGAGAAGCAACTTTATGCAAAGTTCAGTAGATGTGAATTTTTGTTGGAGTTTGTGTCATTTTTGGGGAATGTAGTCTAAAAGGAAGGGATTAAGGTGGAAGCGGTCCGAAATTGGGCTAGACCCACTACAACAACAGAGGTTTGAAGCTTTGTAGGGCTAGACAGTTATTACTGTCGATTTGTGAAGGGATTCATGACTATTGTCTTTCAATTGACAAGGTTGACCTAGAAGGACGTGTCATTTCAGTGGTTAGAGGAGTGTGAAGAAAGCTTTCAAAAGCTCAAAACCTTGTTAACCACAGGACCAATCCTGGCACTATCGGTAGAAGGTAAAGATTTTATGGTTTATAGTGATGCCTCACGGTCTGGCTTGGGTGTTGTGTTAATGCAGGAAAGACAGGTCATTAAGTATGCTTCAAGACAACTGAAAATGCATGAGAAGAACTACCCCACGCATGACCTAAAATTGGCAACGGTGGTATTTTCCCTGAAAATCTAGAGGCATTACTTGTATGGCGCCCGTTGCGAGGTGTTCATAGACCATCGCAGTTTTACAGTATGTGTTCTCCCAGAAGGATCTCAACCTGAGACAGCGGAGATGGATTAAATTGCCTAAGAACTATGATGTCACGATTTTGTATCATCCAGGGAAGGCTAATATGGTGGTAGATGCTTTGAGCCAAAAAGTAGTGAGTATGGGTAGCATGGCTTGTTTAGAAGTTTCTCGGAACCCAATGGGAAGAGAAGTTTAGACATTAGCCAAAATCCTAGTGAGACTTACATTGGCAGAGTTAGATGGGATATTATCCAGTTTGGAAGTTAGATCATCGCTGCTATAGGAAGTAAAATCTAGGTAGTTTGAGGATGCAAGGCTAAGTAAGATTCGCGACCAGGTCTTGCAAGAGGGCGAAGGAGGCGACAATTGATGTTGAAGAGGTTTTGAGGATAAAGGGAGTGTGTATGTGTTCCCTGAGTTGGTGAGCTGATCAAAAATATCCTGTCAGAAGTTCACAGCTCAAGGTACTTTATACATTCCAGAGTCACCAAGATGTATCATGACCTGAAGCGATATGTTGGTGGAACAGGATGAAAAGGAACATCATTGATCATGTTGCCCAATTCCTAAATTATCAGCAGGTGAAATATGATCATCAGAAACCTGGGGGAGTACTCCAAAGAATGCCCATATCAGAGTGGAGGTGGGAGAGGATAGCTATAGATTTCGTGGTTGGACTTCCGAAGACATTGGAGAAGTTTAACTCCATCTAGGTCATTGTTGATGGACTGACTAAGTCGGCCCATTTCTTTCCTGTTCAGGTAACTTATAATGCAGAGAGACTGGACAAACTATATGTGAAGGAGGTGATCTGGTTGCACAAGATTCCAGTATTGATCGTTTCAAACCGAGGTACACAGTTCACTTTCCATTTTTGGAGGACCTTGCAGGCTGAACTAGGTACCAGGTTGGATTTGAGCACGGCTTTCATCCGCAAATGGATGGAATAGTCGGAGAGGATGATCCAACTATTAGAGGACATGTTTTGGGCATTTGTGATTTATTTTAGGGGCCATTGAGATAAGTTCTTACATTTGGCGGAGTTTGCAAACCAAAATAGCTATCACTCAAGTATTGGCATGGTATCATTTGAGGCTTTATATGGAAGGAAATGTAGATCCCCTATCGGCTGGTTCAACACGTTTGAGGTGAGACTATAGGGAACTAATTTATTAAAGGAGTCCTTGGATAAATTCAGGGTGATTCAGGAAAGACTGGTGGCCGCTCAAAGCAGGCAGAAATAGTATGCAGATCGAAAGGTAAGGGATATGGAGTTCATGGTGGGAGAGCATGTTTTGCTCAAGGTTTTCCTCATAAAGGGAATGATGCAGTTTGGGAAATGGGGAAAGTTTAGCCCGAGGTACATTCGGTCATTCGAAATTCTTTGGTGTGTGGGTTATGATACCCAAATAACACCTCGTAATTGAAGTATAAAGTTGTCGCTCTCAAATATAGTAATCCAACAAAGGTTGGGTTCGATCCCACAGGGAATAGGCGAAATAATATGTTAACGGTAAATAAACTAACTTGTAATTAATATTTTGAAAGGGGGGTTTGCAAATAAAGAGAATAAAATAATGCTAAGAATTATTGAGTTGCTTATCAAATTACTAAAACTAAACTAGGATTGTGTTTCGCATGATTTCATAATTTAGTAAGCTTTTACTAGTGATCTATACTGGTGAATTTTGTATAAGACTTATATTTAGTAGATCTAATATTTCTTGACTTAAAGACTACACTTATCTTCTCTTGGCCTCAAAGAGGATGTGTTAAGTGTGTCAATAGACAATAGCTGCTTTCCACCCATATTTTCTCGGTCTCAAAAGTGTGTATATTCTAGATTTGCAATAAGTCTTGACTTTAACTATCCTCGGTTAGAGCTCAAGTTAATTAGATTAAAGTTATTAATCTCAAATTATCATTGCTACTCTCTTTTCCTAACTTCAACCTCCTTGGTCGGGAAATTGAATATACAAGATTCTTTCAACGTTTGCAACCGCTAAACTTTAATAAAAATGAAGAAAATAACAATCCATTTAATTCACCATTCAAGAATCAGTATTTTATTATGCTTACATTCGTTAATTTATCATACTTTCCCACAACCCTAAACTAAGAGATTTAGCTGCTCATGTTCATGAGAAAACAAATAAAAGATGTAGAAGAAATCATAAAGAAATACTTACACAAATATTTACTTGTTCAACAAAAATCTACAAGCTAAAGGTTCCACAAGAACTTGATGAATTTCAACAATTGCAACTAAACTATTACACAAATTGAATTGTGCAACACTATGAATTTAATCTCCACAATAATGGGACTTGGACTTCAAAACCTAAATACATGTTATGAGAGTGTATTAATAATAGTAGACTAAGCCTTCGTTATTTCTTCTTGAATTTTAATTGGATTTCGCATCTTCTGTTCCTAGTAGAATTGGGATTTAACTTTTCTGGATGCCCAACCTTGCTTGTGCCTTGCATTGCCCATGGAATCCAAATGCCTGTGCAGTGCGCCTCTAGTTGCGCCAAAATGCTTATGCAACGCGCCTCTGGTTGCGTCGAAATAACTGTCCAGCACGCCTCTGGTTGCACCGAAATACCTGTATGGTGTGCAGGCCATAGCACAGCAATGCATGTGCGCTGCCAACTTCTACATATTCACCTCATCAATCCCGTTTTGCCATTCTTGCACTTTTAAGCTATATTTAAGCCCAAATTCATTACTTTAAGCTCTGAAAGCATGTAATCATGTGTGTTAGCTCTTTTCAAAAATATATCATAAAACACATGCAAACACATACAATTTATTCTCAAAACATAGTAAAGTATGGGCAAAATATTGCTAAGAATTGCGTAAAATCATCGTTCATCAGTGGGAGAGGTAGCTTATGAACTGGCCTTGCTGCCAGGTTTTACCGGAGTACATCTGACCTTTCATGTCACCATGCTAAAGAAATACCATAAGGATGGGTCTTACATCATTCGATGGGATTTGGTGCTACTTGACAAGAACCTGTCTTACGAAGAAGAATATGTGGCTATACTGGATAGGGGGGTTCGCAAGTCAAGATCGAAGGAGATCGTGATGGTGAAAGTCCAGTGGAAGAACCATCCGATAAAGGAAGCCACTTAAGAGACTCAAGCAGACATGTGAAAAATGGAATCAAGAAATTCAACTTCTTTCTAATTCACACTATACGCTGCTTATAT
>JACEIK010003395.1:7806-46403 GCA_018107945.1 Datura stramonium | reverse complement strand
TACATAAATCAATACTTAAAATGGTAGATGAGAGAAAAAATTCTTTGATTATATCCAAAATAACTCAAGAACAATTCACAACGATCAAGAAAAAATCAAGAAAAGGTTGATCACAAGCCAATCAACTCAATTCTATGTTGTCTCGATGTTCTCTAAAGTTCTCTTATGTCCTCTCACATCCTATTTAATTTTTTCCTCTATTACATATAAATAAAGGGTATTTATAATAGTAGATAAAGGCTTCCTTGTTCCTTCATGGAGTGGAATTGGGATTTGTAACTCCTTTTTCTAGTTGAAGTAGGATTTGAATTTCTAAAAAAATAACCATGAACCTACGAGTCGTAGCTTCCTCTCATACAATGCTCAGCAGCCTTGAATTTGGTTAAGTCCTAGAAGTTGGTACGACTCGTACAATGTTCTTATGAGTCATACAATGCCTGTCATGATATGATCTTGTGAAGTTGGGCATCCTTTGAATATTTTCATGAGTGTTGTGATACAACTCGTACCTTGATATCACAACTCGTGACTGCCTCATGCCCTAGGATCTGCCAATCACATTTTCTCTAAAGTTCACCATGGCTCTTTGGTGAGAGTCATATATGGTCATCACGACTTGTATCTTCCATTCGTACTATGAGCTCAGACAAGTGCAATTTTTCTGTAATTTTCCCCGACTGCTATGGTACGACTGTTACCAGGAGTCGTACATGGCCAGTGCCTTATGCAGTTCCTTTGAATTTTATCACGGATGCTATGTACGACTCGTACTTCCAAGGTACGACTCGTACAGAGGTCTGCAATTTCACCATTTTCAGCACTCTTTTCTTTTCTTTTGCACATTTCAACTCCAATACATAATTTTCCTGGAAAAAAGTAAAAGTGCATCATATCTGTATAAACACACCTAAGACCATGCATATTTTCTATGTTTTAAGTGTCGAAAGTGTTGTAAATTCACAACACATCAACCATACACAGGAAAGAAAAGTACTGAACTAAAAAGACATGCAATGACCAATTGAAGCTACTGAACTGAATAACTAAAATAACTAAGATGTTCTAAAAGACCCTGTATGATGGTCAAGAACATGCCCTAAATCTGAGGTACTAAGCTGAACTCATATGAAACTGAGTTGAGCTGACTAGTAGGAGAGTCTATAACCGACATATAACCACGTGAGCTAGATGTGGAGCCCGATGTATACACCCCATCGGTAGGACCTAATATACCTTTCCAGGGTATAAAGTCCTGAACTAGGTTATCACAAGAGTCTGGAGCCATGAGGCCAATAAAATTGTAACCTACGGTGGCAACGTAGTTATGGAACCCCGATCTCTCGGTGCTAATTCCTACTCCCACTGGATAGTCCTAAACTAAACACTAAGCTGATAGCTTGAAACTAGGTCCAAGACTATTCAGGGATGTATCTCTGAAAGCACCCTGAGAGTCTTATCAGACCGGATTCTGAAACTGGGTTCTAAGACTGGTCAGACCTGCTTATCTAGAAGCGTCATAACCATCTAACTAAAGGCTATAATCTGTAACTGGGGTTCTAAGGATGGTCAGAGCTGCTTATATAAAAGTGTCATGACCGCCTAATGAACCACTAAAACTGAGTTCTGAGTCTGATTATGATAATTAGGAGGACTACTGACACCTTGGGAATTTTCTGTAGTTAAACTGATTAGCTGACATTTCTGAGTAACATTGGATATTCTAGCATTTTGACTAGAACCAAACTAACAATAGGTTGACTGATTTTCAATACAATCAACAACATGGGAGTTCCCAACACTGATAGAATCAAGCAAAAATTTCAATATGTAAACACTATTGCAAGATTCTAGTTTCTCTATATTCAAGACTAGGGCTAGATTTCACATTAAAGGAATAAGAAACAACATAGTCACAAACTAGTGGAAAAACATCAACAATTAACATAAATGATATTTCACATGATTTAAGCAAGGTCTGACAGATAATTTCATCACATTCGAAAGTCTCAGGGCTAGAACTGATAGGGAAAATAAAAAAGGATTTTTGGGGACACAAGGGAAGAACTATTCCCTTGGTGAATTCCCCCATACTTGGTGGAGAGATTGGAAGAATTTCCTTGAAAACCTGAAGAGAAGTAGACTGCCCTAGCTCTTTCTCTGAAAGTTCCTGAGAGAAACTCTACGATGTTATTCTGAAAATCTGCATGGGGAATGAGGGGGAACCGTTTAGCCCCTCTAAATTCCCTAAAACATATACTAAAATGAAGTAGTTTAGAGTCTAGGAGGTTACAAAATTACTGAAACACCCTTAGGAAATTCGCAGGAAAAACTGACTGTCAGGCCCCTACGATGGACCCAATGGGTCGTGCCCAGTGACCACGACTCGTGGTCACAAACGTGAGGTACACTGCCTAAAACCCATACTGGTCACCATGGAGGACACCACTACTCGAGGTGTTCTCAATGACTCGTGGTGACACACCTGTCGCCTACACTACCTAACTTCTCAAACTCCCAGTCAAATCCTAACCACGGGGCACCCTACGACTCGTGATCACACCCGTGGTCACCCCCTTTTCCAAAATTTTCAACTAAGTCCAAAGTCCCTACCATGAGTCACTTAACGACTCATGGTCACCTCCCACAGGTCACAGAATAACTCGTTTTGTGACCTAGTGCAGATTTTTTAGTTTCTCTATTTTAAGTCCCGAGTCTAGTCTTTGAGTTTCTGGGGTATTACAATATCTCCCCCTTGGGAACATTCATCCTTGAATGTTGGAAAACATATAGGAAAGCAGAGAATGACAATCTTTATACACAAATACTGATCATGAAAGCTGAAAATTAAAGGAATGACTAACTCTGAACTGAATCAAAAGTCTGAACTGAGTTCACTAATCATATACATATTCATTTACATGAAAGAAATTGAAACATACGAACTTAAAGCAATTTTGGGGTGAAAATTGCTACCTTAGACTGAGACTGAGCCGGAAGGGAACAAATGGAGGTATCTAGCCATCGTATCTGCTTCGGCTTCCCATGTAGCTCCCTCAACTTTCTAATTCCTCCACAAGACTTTGACTGAAGCTACCTCCTTGTTCCTTAGCTTACGAACCTGACGGTCAAGGATCTGGACCGGGACCTCTTCGTATGAGAGACTATATTTCACTCCCACATTGTCCATTGGCACAATTGAAGTTGGATCATCGATGCACTTCTTCAATAGTGACACATGGAATACTGGGTGCACAGATGCCAACTCTAAAGGTTATTCCAGCTCATAAGCTACCTTGCCAATTCACCTTAGAATTCTGTAGGGTCCAACATATCTCGGATTGAGCTTTCCTTTCTTTCCAAATCTCATTGCCCCTTTCATGGGTGAAATTTTTAGGTAAACCCAGTCATCCACGGCAAACTCCAACTCTCTTCTGCTCACTTCCGCATAAGATTTCTAAAGGCTCTAGGCTATTTTCAATCTTTTTCGAATGAGTTATAATTTCTGCATAGCTTCATGAATCAATTCTGGCCAGATTAAAGTAGCTTCACCAACCTCAAACCATCCGATGGGAGATTTGCATCTCCTACCATACAATGCCTCAAACGGGGCCATCTGGATACTAGAGTGGTAGTTGTTGTCGTACACAAACTCGATAAGAGGAAAGTGGTCCTCCCAACTGCCCTTGAAATCGATCATGCATGCTCTCAACATATTTTCTACGGTCTAAATAGTCTACGCAGCTTGCCCATCTATCTGTGGTGAAAAGTTGTGCTGAGCTTGACCTGGGTACCAAGTCCCTTCTGAAAAGACTTCCAGAAATGCGAGGTGAACTGGGTACCTCTGTTGGAGATAATGGATAATGTCACCCCATGAAGTCTGACCAACTCCCAGATATAAATCCTAAAGCAGTCCTCAGCTGAATCTGTAGTTTTAATTGGGAGGAGGTGTGCTGACTTAGTTATCTGGTATACTATTACCCAGATAGAATCATGTTGTTGATGATTCCGAGGTAGACCCATAATAAAATCCATATTCACTTCTTCCCACTTCCAGGTGGGTATGCTGATATCCTGAGTCATACCTCCCGGCCTCTGGTGCTCTATTCTGACTTGTTGGTAGTTTGGGCACTTAGCTACAAATTCAGCAATGCCTCTCTTCATGCTGATCCACCAGTAATTATCCCCCAAATTGCGCTACATTTTAGTAGCACTAGGGTGGATGGAGTACCTCGAGCTGTGTGCTTCAACCAGTATCTTCTGTCTCAAATCACCGACGTTCGATACACACAATCTGCCCTGGTAACAAAGCACACCATCTCCCCCTTTGGAGAAAGCCTCACCTGTTTTCTGAGGACCGCTTCCTTTAGCTTAAGTAAGATGGGATCCTCATCCTGTCTAGACTTAACTTCAACAACCAAAGAGGAATCTGACCCACTTTGCATTACCACTCCACCCTCAGCTGAATCAACCAACTGCACCCCTAATCGAGCTAGTCTATGAATATCCTTCGCTAGTTCCTTTTTGCCTTCCTCAACATGAGTCACGCTCCCCATAGACACCCTGCTCAAGGCATCAGCCACCACATTGGCCTTGCTCGGGTGATACATCACGCTCATGTCATAGTACTTCAGTAGCTCCAACCACCTTCTTTGACGAAGATTCATATCTTTCTAACTGAACACGTACTGGAGGCTCTTGTGATCGGTGAAAACATCCACATGAGCCCCGTACAAATAGTGTCTCCATATTTTTAATGCAAACACCACTGCTGTCAACTCCAGGTCATGAGTCGAATAATTCATTTTTGAACCTTGAGCTGTCTGGAGGTGTAGGCTATCACCTTGCCCGACAGCATCAAAATGCAACCGAGTCCAACTCTGGAAGCGTCATAATAAACAACAAACCCAGTTGATCCTTCCGGTAAGGTCAACACTGGCGCGGTAGTGAGACGAGTCTTTAACTCATGAAAACTCTCCTCATACGCCTCTAACCACTGAAATTTCACCTTCTTCTGAGTCAGCCTAGTTAGAGGGGATGCTATAGATGAAAAACCTTCCCCAAACCGTCGGTAATACCTGGCTAAACCCAAGAAGCTTCTAATTTCGATTGGGATATGGGTCTGGGCTAGTCTTTCACAACTGTTATCTTTTGAGAATCAACCTGAATACCTTCACCCGAGACCACGTGACCCATAAAAGTCACGGACTTCGACCAAAATTCGCATTTGCTGAACTTGGCGAACAACTGGCGGTCCCTGAGTGTCTGAAGCACTATTCTCAGGTGATCAGCGTGATCTACCTCATTTCTGGAGTATACCAAAATGTCGTCGATAAATACAATGATGAACACATCCAGATAATGCTTGAAGACTCTATTCATCAGGTTTATAAAAGCTGCAGGGGAATTCATTAGTCCGAAGGACATAACCACAAACTCGTAGTGACCATACCGAGTTCTGAAAGCTTTTTTTGGTATGTCACACTCTCTGACCCTTAGCTGATGATACCCCGACCTGAGATCTATTTTGGAAAAACTGCTGGCTCCCTGAAGTTGGTCGAACAAGTCGTCAATTCTGGGTAAGAGATAGTTGTTCTTGATTGTAACCTTGTTCAACTGACGGTAATCGATGCACATTCTTAGGGTACCGTCTTTCTTTCACAGAAATAGTATTGTAGCACCCTAGGGAGATATGTTGGGTCTGATAAAATCCTTATCAAGTAGGTGTTTTAGTTGCTTCGTCAACTCCTTAAGCTTGGATAGAGCCATTCTGTAAGGAGGGATGGAGATTGGCTAAGTATCTAGGAGAAGGTCTATACTGAAGTCTATTTTCCATTCAGGAGGAACTCCGGGAAGACTTTGGGGAACACATCAGGAAATTCGTTGACAATAGAGACTGACTGGATAGTTGGGGTCTCAGAATTGGAATATTTGACCCGAACTAGATGATAGATACATCCCTTAGAAATAAGCTTCTGGGCCGTAAGGTAGGAAATAAACCGACCCTTATGCATTGTACTACTGCCCGTCCACTCTAACACTGGATCATTTGGAAACTGAAATTTGACAATTCTAGTTCTGCAATCGACTGAGGAATAATTGGAGTGTAACCAATCCATGCCAAGGATGAGGTCAAAATTGACCATGTTTAATTCTACAAGATCAGCTGGAATGACCTTATTGAAGACTGAGACTGGCAGTTTCTATACACCCGGTTGGCTCTAACTAACTCACCAATTGGGGTGGAGACTGAAAATAGTTCTTAGAGGACCTCTAGACTGATATTAAAGAATAGCTATGTATGGAGTCATGAACGATAGTGTGGCCCCTGGATCTAGTAGGGCATATACATCTAGGTGGAATAGACAGAACATACCCGTGACCACATCAGGCGAGCTCTCCTGATCCTGATGAGATGATAATGCATAAAATCAGTTTTGGCCCTTGCCACCATCCGTACATGAAGGGTTGTCTTGCTGAGCTAGTCGGCCTGATGGAGCTATTGAGTAGTGGATTGTGACCTTCCCCGTCCCGCTGACGGACACTCATTAAACTGATGACCAAGCTGTTCACAACTAAAACAGCCCTTTCGACCTTGAAGACACTCTCCTGGGTGGTTCTTGCCACACTTAGGGTAAGCTGGATACCTGTTGCCGGCACTGTAGCTCTGGGACTGAGAAACAGATGCTCCACCCCTCCGATCCTGGCGGGACCGAAAGGTAGGGGTGCTGGCTGAGCTGGGTGTTGGAGCCCTCTACTGTTGCTGCGGGCGACTACTACCGCCAGAACTCTGGTGGCCATAATCTGATTGACTAGTCCTTGCCCGCTTGTTCTTCACTCCATGTCCCTCAGTTTTTCTGCCTTAATCTGATGGGCACAGACAATAAGGCTGGAGAGGTCAATATCCTTAATCAGCATCGATGTCCTCCACTCTTTGGGGACTAGGTTCGACACCCCATTAACAAACTTCAGCATGCAAGCCCTGGGCTCGGCCACCATCTCTGGAGCGTATTTGGACAACCTGGTGAACTCTATAGCATATTCTTCTACTATCTAGTTTCCCTGTCTCAGATTCATGAAATCTGCTACTCTTGCATCCCTGAGCTCTCGAGGAAGAATTTTTCCGGAAAGGCTCTAATGAACTCCTCCCATTCCATTGGTCCTGCTTCCGCTGGCCTCCCCTCCTTCCACTATTCGTACCAAACTAGGCTACCCATTTCAACTGGTAGGTAGCCAAGTTGGAACTCTCTGAAGGACTGACACCCATAATTCGGGTGATCTTTTTAATCTCATCCATGAACTCTTGTGGGTCCTCTCCCACCTTAGATCCGTGAAAAACCAAAGGGTTCATCCGAGTAAAGCGTCGCACTCAGGAAGCTACTACATACCCATTGTTGTTGTTTGGAACCACCTGCTAGTTCACTTGGTTGGTAACAGTTTGAGCGAGCAGCTGAATGGCTGCCCTAAACTCTGCGGTAGACACTGAGTGGTCTTGAGAGGATGTCGGGGCTGGTGGGGCAGGTCGGTGAGCATTACCAATCCTTCTTCCATTACCAAATCACGGAGGCATAATTCATTGAAATGAAACAGAGCACGAGTTAGGAGAATGATTCTGGAATTGAATTTCATCACAATATAAAGAGTATGAATAAAAAGGTGTTTTCCTAATAACATCTCATAGCCTCCTCGTCATAAGTGTGGCGCGCTTCACACCCANCGAGCCGGAGACCCAGGGGGCCAGTAGAGGTGCTCGTAGTTAGTAGATATAGCCTCCTCGTCATAAGTGTGGCGCGCTTCACACCCATGAAAAGGACTCTACTCGATGCGGCTTTCAGATATCCGAGGATACTCTAAACCTAATGCTCTGATACCAAATTTGTCACGCCCTGAGCTTACACCCTAGACGGGATATGGTACTTGGAGTCACAAGTAACCCCAAGTCAACCCCTAGCCTTTCATACACTAGTATTTTGAGTAAATATATAAATATATACAGTGGAAGTTTAAAGCAAAAATATAATCATTTATGAGAATGAAGCTGATTCATAATGTTTGAAAACATTTGAATAAAACCACAAGTCTGAAAACCAAATCTGCGTCTGAAAGCCACTACAAATGACGAGATGCTGGGACAAGCCCCCAACTAACTCCAAATCTAAATAGAAGAAAGCAAAATCGAGTAAAATAATCTTCGTCCTCGAAAGATGAGGACTCGCCACTTAGAACCGCTGAAGTCTTCTGAGAGCGATTGGCTAGCGAGGCTGAGATTGAGATCCTGTAGTTGTATCATCAAATGATACAACATAAAAGTATGCGTCAGTAATTTGAATGTACTGAGTAAGTGAGAGAAACAATACATAGGAAATAAAAGTGCTAAACTAAAAAGACATGCAATAACGACTTGAAGCTACTGAACTGAATAATTGAAATAACTGAGATGGTCTAAAAGACCCTGTCTGATGGTCAAGAACATGCCCTAAATCCGAGGTACTAATATGAACTGATCTGAAACTGAGCTGAGCTGACTAGTGGGAGAGTCTATAACCGACATATAACCACGTGAGCTAGACGTGGAGTCCGGTGTATACACCCCATCGGTAGGACCCAATATACCTTGCTAGGGTATAGAGGCATGAACTGGGTGATCACAAGAGTTTGGGGCCATGAGGCCAATAAAACTGTAACTTACGGTGGCAACGTAGTTCTGGGAACCTGGGTGCGCTGGAACCCCGGTCCGCTAGGTGCTAAGTCCTACTCCCACTAGATAGTCCTAAATTGAATACTAAGCTGATAGCTCGAAACTGGGGCCCAAGACTAGTCAGGGATACATCTCTGAAAGCACCTTGAGAGTCTTATCAGACCGGATTCTGGAATTGGGTTCTAAGACTGGTCAGAGCTGCTTATTTGGAAGCGCTGTAATCGTCTAAGGAACAGGCTATAATCTGTAACTGGGGTTCTAAGGCTGGTCAGTGTTGCTTATCTAAAAGTGTCATGACCACCTAGTGAACCACTAAAACTGAATTCTGAGTCTGATTTTGATAACTGGGAGGTACTACGGACACCTCGGAAATTTTCTGTAGTTAAACTGATTAGCTGACATTTCTGACTAACATTGGATATTCTAGCATTTTGACTAAAACCGAACTGAAAATAGTCTAACTGATTTTCAATACAATCAACAACATGGGAATTCCCAACATTGATAGAATCAAGCAAAAATTTTGATATGTAAACACTTTTGCAAGATTCTAGTTTCTCTATATTCAAGACTAGGGCTAGATTTCACATTACAGGAATAAGCAACAACATAGTCACAAACTAGTGGAATAACATCAACAATTAATATAAATGATATTTCATATGATTCAAGCGAGGTCTGACAGATAATTTCATCACATTCGAAAGTCTCAGGGCTAGAACTGATAGGAAAAACAAATAAGGATCATTGGGAACACAAGGAAATAACTATTCCCTTGTTGAATTTTCACATACCTAGTGGAGAGATCCGAAGAATTTCCTTGAGAACCTGAAGAGAAGTGGACTACCCTAACTCTTGCTCTAAAAGTTCCTAAGAGAAACTCTATGATGTTTTTCTAAAAATCTGCGTGGGGAATGAGGGGGAAACTATTTAGCCCCTCTAAATTCCCTAAAAAATATACTAAAAAAAAGACATAGTTTAGAGTCTAGGAGGTTAGGAAATTCGCAGAAAAAACTTACTGTCAGGCCCCCATGAGGGACCCAATAGGTCATGCCCAGTGACAACAACTCGTGGTCACAATTGTGAGGTACACTGCCTAAAACCCATACNCACTGCCTAAAACCCATACTGGTCACCATGGGGGATACCACGACTCGTGGTGACCCACCTGTCGCCTACACCGCCTAACGTTTCCTGGACTCACCACGGGCGACACCACGACTCATGGTGCCCCAAATGAGTCGTGGTGAGGACCCGTTGGGTACACTGCCTAACTTCTTAAGCTCCCAGTAAAATCCTAACCACGGGTCACCCCACGACTCATGGCCACACCCGTGGTCACCCCCTTTTCCAAAATTTTCAACTAGGTCCAAAGTCCCCACCACGAGTCACTTAATGACTTGTGGTCACCTCCCACGGGTCACATAAGGACTCATTCTGTGACCTGTTGCAGATTGTTCAGTTCCTCTGTTTTATGTCCTGGGTCTAGTCTTTGAGTTTCTGGGGCATTATAGTAACACTATTGCTAACATAAATTCAACCAAGAGTATGTTTGGTAGTAAATTTGAGATGAAAGATTTAGGGGTTGCTGATTTGATATTGGGCATTAAGATCCACAAAACTACTCAAGGTCTAGCATTGGCTCACTCTCATTATATCCAAACAATACTTGAAAAATTTAAGTATTTGAATTTCAAAATTGCAAAGACATCAATTGATGTGAATTTTTCTCTTGCTAAGAACAAAGGTGAAAGTAAATCTCAATTGGATTATGCAAGAGTATTGGAAAGACTGATGTATATCCTGAACTATACACGACTATATATAGCTTGTGCGATAAGTAAACTTAGTCGATATACAATTAATCCCAATCAGAGTAATTGGATGGGTATGAAATGAGTTTTAGGATATTTAAAACATACTCACAACTTTGCTTTGCATTACAACAAGTATCCAACAGTTGTTGAAGGATATTGTGATGCAAATTGAATCTACGGGATAACATATTTAGAAATCACCTATATGAGGGTGAAGTGTAAGCCACTTCAAGGAAAATTCTGTAAGGATAATTCTCTATGCACTTATGAAATCAGGCGATGTTCACCACTGAAATGAACAAAACAACGAGAACCTAAGATGGTTAAAGAATTAATTGTGTGACTTATGTTGTTTAGGTATACATCAAAGCTCGATGGTTTAAAGATACCAAATCTATTGATTGACCGAGTATATTCGATATATGTTCACTACGAAAAGTTCAAGGAAAAACCTGCTTATTTAGATGCAATTAATTCTTACTTATGAATCACATAGTTTTTCCATGCATATAAAGTTTTTATATATCTCCCCATTTATGTGGGAAATTTTTGGAGTTAAGTGTTGGGTGTGAATTTAGAAAAGGAGGGAAATAAATTGGAGGGATGAAAAATATGAAATTTCCTTTAGGTTCCTTATATAAAAGGAACCTTTTCCCACATTGATAAGGAAAAGAGAAATGTGTATGCTTATATTGAGAAGCACATCTTATAACTAATAAAGAGATGAGAAGAAGGTCTCCCTTCGCGCCGTCATCGTCGCTCAACTCGGCTTAGGCTTCGGATTTGGATTTGGTCAAATGATCTAATTGATTGATATATTTTTTGGAAAAAATTTATTAAAATCTGAATTGGCTATTTTGCGCAACTGGAAGTTTCTGCATAAGACCGATGAACCGCGGGTCTTTACCTGCGAAACACCGATGCCAATGTAGAATTTTTTTGGGGATTCTATGACAGATTGACGTTGCACCGAAGGGCCAGGGATCCTCATCGGGGAAGCGTCGGTGCATCACAAGTCAGGCCAAAATATTTCCTTTTTCAAACGGTAATAATTCCGAACAGACACCTTCTGAACAAGTGTTTTCACACTAGTTAACTTCAGTTCTTTGGCTATAAATAAATTCTTTTTGCCTTTATTTCGATACATATTTTGAGACTTTTTCTAGCAATTTAGAGATCATTCTGCATAGTTTTGAACAAACAAAAATCGAGTCTATTGTGTCATTCGTTACCAGTTTTAGAGTTCGACGATGTTGTTGGTGTTTGAGGTACTGCTACACCATCAACAGATATATCCATTTTATCCTAAGAGGAAGTAATTAAAACCTCGAGTACAGTGAGTGAATTAAATTCCTTATGGACACACAGTGAATTTTGTGGTCTCGAATATTATTAATTATTTCTGTTTTACATATTTGAACACAGGACAACAACAAGAAGCTTAAGAAATTTAATTTTTTATGTATAATTTTCTGTGTTCATCTATTTTCTAGTTTTGGAGACTAAAACCTTTCTGTTTTCTACTCAACTGTTATAGATTAAAATCCTCGAATTTTCTACTCCCTTGAGATTAAAATCCTTGTGATTTTCTACTCACGTTGATTACCGGTTTGAAGATATAAAAACTTCGCCAAGTAAATATTATTTTTTATAATTTTATTTGAAGATATAAAAACTTCACCGATTATTTAGTTTAGTTCTATCAAAACTTTTTTATGATTTAAAGAAATAGAAACTTCATGGATCACTAACTTTTGTTTTTATTGATCAACAGATATGACAGGAACAACTGACTCCATTCTTGCCTCTACAAGCAATGGAATCTTCTCCAACCATGTTGTGACAGCACCAGCTCTGGCAGAAAAGCCCAGAAAATTTACTGGCATCGACTTTAAATGTTGGTACCAGAAGATACTCTTCTACCTGTCCATGCTGAGTCTGCAGAAGTTCATCAAAGAGGAAATTCCTATTATGCCGGAATCAACACCGAAAATGAATAATTCTTAATTACTGAAGCTTTGAAGCACTCAGTTTTTCTATGAAAGAACTATATCCTATTTGGACTGGAGGATGATCTGTATAACATATACAGTAACAGGAAGACTTCTAAAGAACTCTAGGATGCGCTAGAAAAGAAGTATAAGACGGAAGATGTCGGTTTAAAGAAATTTGTTGCAGCCAAATTTTTGGACTATAAGATGATAAACAACATGCCTATTTTCACTCAAGTCTAAGAGTTGCAAGTGATAATTCATGATCTCCTTGCTAAAGGTATAATTCATACTAATGCTTTTATGAAAAATATTAATTATGGTGCTAATAATGAGTTGTTCATTCAAGGTTTGGTCATCAATGAAGCTTTTCAAGTAGCAGCCATGATTGAAAAGCTACCTCCTTCATGGAGGGGCTTTAAGAATAATTTAAAGCACAAGCGCAACGAGATAAAGCTTGAAAATCTAATCGTTTGATTGAGAATCAAAGAAGATAATAAAGATGCTGAAAGGAAGGTACGGGGAAACTCTATGGGGGCTAATATTATTGAGACTGCTCCAACTAATCCCAAGAAGAGTAAAAAACCTTCTGGACCAAATAATTTTTCTAGCAAAAAGAAATTCAAAGAAAACTACCACAATTATGGAAAGATTGGACACAAGGCCGCTGAATGTCGTGCTCAAAAGAAAGGAAAGCAAAAGGGTCAAGCTAACATGGTTGAAAGAACAAAGAAGATTGATGACTTGTGTGCAATGGTGTCTGAATGCAACCAAATTGGAAGCCCCACGGACTGGTGGCTTGACTTTGGAGCCACTCGACATGTTTGTGCTGTCAGAGAAGCATTTGCTTCCTATGACCCTGCTAGACCCAATGAGACCATATATATGGAAAACTCTGTAACAACAAAGATTGAAGGCTATGGAAATATATTTATGAAAATGACATCCGGCATGGTGGTGACTCTCAATAGCGTCTGTCATATTCCAGAAATGAGGAAGAACTTAGTTTCTGCTGGTCTTCTTACCAAGAATGGATTTAAGTGTGTTCTAGTTTACCTAATGTAGGGCCTTTTCAAACTGAATGTAATTGTTGTTGAAAGCAATAAAATTATAATTTCTTCTTACATTATTGAGTCAAATGATCTATGGCATTCCCGTTTGGGACATGTCAATTATAAAACCTTACGTAAAATGATTAATTTGGAATTATTGCCAAAGTTTGAATGCTATCAATTAAAACGTCAAATCTGTGTTAAATCTAAGTATGTTAAACATCCTTATAAGTCAGTTGAAAGGAATTCAAGTCCCTTAGACTTAATTCACATAGATATTTGTGAAATGAAGTCAATACTATCTCGCGGTGGAAAGAAGTATTTCATAACTTTTATTGACGATAGTTTGCGGTACTGCTATGTTTACTTACTCAAAAGTAAATACGAAGCAATTGAAGCATTCAGACAATATAAAAGTGAAGTTGAAACAAAACTTAACAAAAAGATCAAAATGATAAGGAGTGATAGGGGTGGCGAATATGAATCTCCTTTTGAAGAAATATGTTTGGAATATGACATTATTCATCAAACAACTGTCCCTTATTCGCCACAATCTAATGGGATTGCGGAAAGGAAAAACATAACATTAAAGAAGATGGTGAATTCTTTGTTAATAAATTCTGGTTTACCCAAGATCTTGTGGGGGGAAGCTATCCTTATAGCTAGCAGAATACTCAATCGAATTCCCCAATGGCAATACATAAACCATTTCATAGGAAAATGAAAAGGAAGAAAGTCTAACCATGAATACTTGAAAGTGTGGGGGTGTTTGACTAAGGTACAAGTTCCTAAACTCAAAAATGGTTAAGATAGGACATAAAACCGTTGATTGTGTTTTCTTAGGATATGCTATAAATAGTAAAGCATATCAATTTCTAGTTTATAAATCAGAAAATTCTAAAATTCATATTAATACGGTAATGGAATCAGACAATGCTGAATTCTTTAAACGTATATATCCGTATAAACAGAAATATGAGTCGGCTAACGAAAGATCTAAACGACCTCGTGAAGAGATAAAAGAATGTGTTCCTAATGAGGAGAATTCAAGATGTAGCAAATGTCAAAGGACTTCTACATCCTTTGGATCATATTTTCTAACATTTTTATTGGAAAATGAGCCTTGAACTTTTCAATAAGCTATGACTTCTTCGGAAGCTCAATATTGGAAAGAGGAAGTCAATAGTGAAATTGAATCCATAATGAATAACCATATACTCAAATTGATCATCTTCCTCTAGGATACAAACCATTAGGTTGTAAATGGATTTTCAAAAGAAAGCTAAAGATGATGACACTATTGACATATACAAAGTAATACTTGTAGTAAAAGGTTTAGATATAAAAGAAGGTCTTGATTACTTTGATACGTACTCGCTGGTAACCAAAATTACATTCATTCCGGTGTTAATAGCGTTAGCCGCCGTATACTGTCTTGAAATCCATCAAATGGATGTGAAAACAACCTTCTCAAATGGAGATTTGGAGGAAAAAATTTACATAGAACAACCTGAAGGGTTTGTAGTTTCTGTAAATGAAAAGAAGGTGCGCCGACTTGTAAAGTCTTTGTACGGACTAAAACAAGCACCCAAATAATGGCATGCAAAATTTGATCAGACAATGTTGTCAAATGGTTTCAAGATTAATGAGTGTGATATATGTGTTTACATTAAGAACTCTCAAAATCAAGTCATCATTGTTTGCCAATATGTGGATGACATGTTGATAATGAGTAACGACATTGCTAACATAAATGCTACCAAGCACGTGGTTGCTAGTAAATTTTAGATGAAAGATTTAGGAGTTGCTTATTTGACATTTTGGGCGTTAAGATCCACAAAACTCCTCAAGGTCTAGTATTGTCTCAGTCTCATTATATCCAAACAATACTAGAAAATTTTAAGTATTTGGATTTCAAAATTGCAGAGACACCAATTGATGTGAGTCATGCTCTTGCTAAAAATAAAAGTGAAAGCAAGTCTCAATTGGATTATGGAAGAGTATTGAAAAGTCTGATGTACATCATGAAATGTACACAACCAGATAAAGCTTGTGCGATAAGTAAGCTTAGTCGATACACAAGTAATCCTAATCAGAGTCAATGGATGGGTATGCAATGAGTTTTGGGGTATTTAAAACATACTCAAAACTTTGCATTACAATAAGTATCCAACAGTTTTTGAAGGATATTGTGATGCAAATTGGATCATCAGATCAACTGAAACTAAATCCACAAGTGGATATGTTTTTTCCATCAGTGGAGGAGCCGTGTCTTGGAAGTCATCCAAACAAACATGTATTGTTCGCTCTACAATGGAGTCTGAATTCATAGCTTTAGACAAGGCTGGTGAAGAAGCTGAATGACTTAAGAATTTCCTAGAAGAAATTTAGTTCTAGCCCAAACCGTTGGCTCTAATATGTATACATTGCGATATCCAAGCTGAAATCGGAAGGGCTTGGAGTGCAATGTATAACAGAAAGTCTCGTCACATATGAATAAGGAATAACACCATTAGATAACTACTCTCTAGTGGAATTATCACAATTGACTATGTAGAGTCAAGAGATAATGTGTCGGATCTACTTACAAAAGGCCTAGCTAGAGAGGCGATTGAAAGATCATCGAAGGGAATGGGACTATTGAGGAAAATACATCAAGGTGGTAACACTACCTAGAAGAATGTAGATCCCCATATCTAGGTTCAAGGAGATCAAACAAAGTCATTGATGATGATTCAATATTGTCAAAATAACTTTCGATCCATTCTCGTGATGAGACAATGTTTAGTTACAAGGATAAAGAATTAAAGACTTTTTAATAATTTCTAAGTTTGACATAGGATATGTCAAATGGTGTGTAACAATCCAAAACTTTTCTAGACCTAACTCAGACTTTGAAAGAAAATACGGTAGAAACCAGAAAAGTTGCCTCAGAATGAGCGAGAGAACGATCCGTGGTCAAATCCAATGACTCATTGTGTCAATCGAGGTCAGCCTTGTTTGGTCCTTTAGGAACCAACTAGATATGGAATGACCCGTTGTGAGAAAGAATGAGTCGTCCTGTCACTCGTTGGTCCCCAACTCAGAAGTCCCTCTTTTAGGACCCCATTACTCAACCAACGAGTTATCGTGTGATACAACGACTCATGATGTGAGTTGTTGGTTGAGAGTCCCAGAAACCTCCTTCAGTGACAACGAGTGGCAACAATGACCCGTTGTGTCACACAACGAGTCATTGTGACCACCCATGGTACCAAGTTCAGTGATTTTAATAACTTCTCCAGTGAAGGTAACGACTTGACACAACGACCCGTTGGTTCATCCAATGAGTTATGGTCCCTCTCGTTTCCAGTTCCAGTGAGCCTAGATCCCAGGCCTCAGGACCAACGACTAGTCCCAATGAAACCACGACTCATTGAGTGACCCGTTGGTCCTTATCGACAGTTTTTCTAGATTTTTCCCCAAGAATATTTTTGTAATTTACCACCTTTTTAATCCCTAAACTATGTCATTTTGGGTTATTTTCAGGGAATTTAAAGGGGTAATCGACGATTACTTCACTCCTCTCATTCCCTTAGAAAATCAGTTCATAAGATTTCTCTCAGAAACACTCAGAGCAAGAGCTAGGGCAGTCAACATCTTCTCAGATTCTCAAGGGGTTTTCTCAAGAATTTATTCACCAGGTATGTGAAAATTCAACAAGGGAATTATTCTTCCCTTGTGTCCCCGTAACCCTTCCTAAATTCTTCTATCAGTTATAACCCCGAGGTTTCGAAATATAGAAAGTTTTCAGACATAATTCTATAAATTGCATGTGGAACATTATCCATGTTATTAGTTGCTATGTTATTCCTAAATTATTAGAAATTATGTGGAAACTAGCTTCTTGTGAAATGATTTAGCCCTACCTTTTGAATGCAGTATATTAGTGTATAGCATATTTGAGTAGATAATCATGTTTCTTGACTCTACCAGTGTTAGGATTCCGTATCGTTAAAATTAGTTGAAATCTCAGTCAATTGGATGCTAGTCTAGTTTTAGTTAGAATATTAGCATGTACAGTGTTATTCAGAAATATCAGCTGATCAGTTTGACTACAATCTTTTCTTGAGGTGTTAGTGGTGCCTCCCAGTTATCAATTATTAGACTCGGATATCAGATATCAGATTTTGGTGATTCTTTAGATGGTTAGGACACTTCCAGATAAGTAGCTCTGAGCAATCGTATAACCCCCAGCTTCAGTTTTAGTTTGTTCGTTAGATGGTTACGATGCTTCTAGATAAGCAGCTCTGTCCAATCTTAGAACACCAATTACAAAATCCAGTCCGAGAAGACTCTTAGGGTACTTCCAGATAGGTATCCCTGACTTAGTCTTGACCCCAGTTTTGAGCTATCAGTTTTGTAGTTATTCTAGAATTATTCAGTGGGAGTAGGACTTGGCACCGAATGGACTGGGGTTCCAGCGCACCTAAGTTTCTGAAACTACGTTGCCACTGTAGGTTACTTTATTGGCCCTATGGCCCCAGACTTGTGATCACCCAGTTTATGCCTTTATAATCTAGAAAGGTATATTAGGTCCTACCAATGGGGTGTTACATCGGACTCCATGTCTAGCTCACGTGGTTATATATTGGTTAGAGCCTCTCCCACTAGTCAGTACAGTTTCAGTTTAGCTCAGCTTAGAACAATTTCAATTTATTCAGTTCAATTCAATTTAGTACAGTTAGCTCAGATCAGTATCTCAGATTCAGGGCATATCTATGACTATCAGGCTGGGTCATTTTGACCATTTCAGTTTTTTCAATTTCAGTATTTCAGTTTGTCATTGCGTGTCATTACAGTTTAGTTATTTATTATTTATGTTATATTTTCTCCCATTTACTCAGTACATTCAAAGTACTGACACATACCTTCTCTATTGTATTGTATCATGATACAGGCGTAGATTCTCAGCCTCAGCACCGCTAGTGGATCCTCTTCAGGCGATATCAGCTGTACTAGTGGTGAATCCTCATCTTTCGAGGAAGATGTTTATTTTCTTCAATTATTTTCATTCAGTTAGACTTTAGAGTTAGATGAGGGCTTGTCCCAACAACTCATCAGTTGTAGATGGCTTTCAAACATAGATTCAGACTTTTAGTTTTGCTTTCAGATGTATAAGTTTTTATTATGCAGTTTTTCTTAAATGGTTTTATTATTTAAGCTTCTGCTATGATTACTCAAATTACCAGNCTATGATTACTCAAATTACCAGTGTTATGATAGACCATGAGTTGACTTGGGGTTACTTGTGACTCTAAGTACCGTGTCTCATCTAGGATATAGACTCGGGTCGTGACATAGTGTATCTACAGGAGGAATCACCTATATGAGTGTGATGTGTAAGTCGCTTCAAGGAGAATTCTGTAAGGACAATTCTCTACGCACTTTTGAATCCAGGCAGTGTACGAACAAAACAATGAGAACCTAAGTCGGTTAAATGATTAATTTTGTGACTTATGTTGTCTAGGTATACATCAAAGCTCGACGGTTCAAAGATATCAAATCTACTAATTGACCGAGTATATCTGATATATGTTCACTACAAAAAGTTCAAGGGAAAACCTACTTATCCAGATGCAATTAATTCTTACTTACGAATCACACTGTTTTTCCACGCATATAAAATTTTATATAGCCATTATTCATTTATGTGAGGGATTATTGGAGTTAAGTGTTGGGTGTGAATTGGAAAATGGAGGGAAATGAATTAAAAAGAAGAGAAATTTGAAATTTCCTTTAAGTTCCTTCTATAAAAGGAACTTTGTCCCACATTAGTAGGGAAAAGGAAATGTGTATGTTTATATTGAGAAGCATATCTTCTAACTAATAAAGAGTTGAAAACAGGTCTCCCCTCGCGCCATCGTCGTTGCTCAGCTCGGCTTCGGCTTCGGCTTTAGATTTGGATTTGGTCAAATGATCTGATTGATTGATATATTTTTTTGGTCAAATTTATTAAAATCCGAATTGACTATTTTGCGCAACTAGAAGTTTCTGTCTTGGATCTGTGAACCGAAGGTCTTAACCTGGGAAATATCGGTGTCAACATAGAATTTCCTAGGGGATTTTATGATAGACCGATGTTGCACCGGCGGGCTTTTCGCCGGTGCATCCCAAGTCAGGCCAAAATATTTTCTTTCCCAAACGGTAATCATTCCGAAGAGACACCTTTTGAACAAGTGTTTTCACACCAGTTGACTTCAGTTCTTTGGCTATAAATAAAGGTCTTTTGCCTTCATTTTTTATTCAGATTTTGAGACTTTTGTTAGCAATTTAGAGATCATTTTGCATATTTTTGAACAACTAAAAATTGAGTCTATTGTGTGATTCGTTACCAGTTTTAGAATTCAATGAAGTTTTTGGTGTTTGAGGTACTGCTACACCATCGACAGGTATATCTATTTTATCTTGGGAGAAAGTAATCCAAAAACCTCGAGTACAGTGAGGGAATTAAATTCCTTATGACCACATAGTGAATTATGTGGTCTCGGATATTATTCACTATTTCTGTTTACATATTTGAACACAGGACAACAACAGAAAATTCATTTCTTATTGTAGAAACGTTGAAATCATGATATATTTAATTATTCAAAAACAAGACTTTAAGTTCTACAACATAGTCAAATCTCATAATTACTCCTTTAATATTGTTCTATATAATTTTTTTTGAAGTTAGCTTAAAATTTTGTCATGCTGGAAGAAAATTCATATCTTATTGTATAAATATGAAAATCATAATCCATTTAATTTTATCGAAACTAGACTTCAATACCTATGATATATTCAAATTTCAGAATTAAACTCCTCTAATATTATTCCATATAATATTTTAAACTTAGCTTAAAATTTTATCATGTTGGAAGGGTCAATTTTTCACAGCTTAGCACGTCTGCGATAGAAAATTCATATCTTATTGTAGAAATACCAAAATCATGACCTGTTTGATTTTTCAGAAACTAGACTTCAAAATATACAACATAGCCAAATTTCATAATTGAACTCCTTCAATATTGTTCTATATAATTTTTGAAGTTAGTTTAAAATTATGTGACACTATAAGTTTCATATTTGCGAGACTTCACTAAAATTTCTATATCTTGATGTAGGAACGTCGTAATCACAATCTGCTTGATGCCGCAAAAAATTAGTAATATGTTCTGCATTCCTTTAGCATCAACATTTGTTAGCTCCTCCAGCACACATTTTAAGTCTAAGTCGCAAGCATCAAAGTGCAAGGCTTTTTTTTGTTTTTTTGTTTTTTGGTATTTTCTTTTATGATCTCCTTTGTTCTCTTTTCCTTTTGTAGATCAGAACGACACGTTCTTGTTAAAGGAAACACTCCTTGAACGAACAATATAGTCTCACGATGCAAATGGATCTGTACTCGTTTCAAGAAGAACGGTAAATTCAAGAAGACAATCTTATGGTGCAAAGTGATGGATGCTAATCTCTGCCCTAAGAATGATAAACACAAGAAACTAATCTTACGACACAAAGGGATGGATACTCGTTCCCTCCCTAAGAATAGTAAACTCAAGAAAGTAATCTTATGGAGCAAAGGGATGGATACGCGTCCCCTCCCTAAGAACGAAAAACTCAAGAAGATAATCTTACTCGTCAGTTCCTAAGAATGGTAAACTCGAAAGATAATTTTATGACGCAAAGGGATGGATGCTTGTTCCCGTGCTAAGAACGGTAAACTCTAGAATAATCTTATGCCGTAAAGGGATGGATTCTCATCCCTACCTAAAAAAGGTAAACTCGAGAGGATAATCTTACAATGCAAAGTGATGTATACTCATCCCTATCTTAAGAAAGGTACACTTGAGAAGGTAATATTACGGTGCAAAAGGATGGATACTCGTCATTGCCCTAAGAATGATAAACTCAAGAAGTTAATTTTATAGTACAAAGGAATGGATGCTCATCCCGGCCTTAAGAATGGTAAACTCAAAAAGGCAATCTTACGACTCAAAGGGATGGATGTTTGTCCCTGCGCTAAGAATGGTAAACTCGAGAAGTTAATCTTTATTAAGGGACAAAGGGATGAGTACACATCACCCTCCCTAAGAATGGTAAACTTGAGAAGTTAATCTTACAGCAAAGGGATGAATGCTCCTCCCCACCCTAAAAATGGTAAACTCATAAGACAATCTTATAGCGCAAATGGATGGATACTCGTCCCAGCCCTAAGAATGGTAAACTCAAGAAGTTAATCTTATGATGCAAAGGTGCTTGTCCCCTCCTTAAGAATTGTAAACTCGAGAATGTAATCTTACAATGCAAAGGGATGGATACTCATCCCCACCCTAAGAATAATAAATTCAAGAAGGTAATCTTATGCCACAAAGAGTGGATGCTCTTCCCTACCTTAAAAAAATGATAAAAATCAAGAATCCTTAAATGATTTGAAGACTTCAACTTTCATACATGGTGGATATGAGACTTCAACTCACAGACTTGGAGTATTTGAAGATTTCAACTCGTAGACTCAATGAATTGAACTTTAACTTGTAGATATGGTGGATTTAGAACTTCCACTTGAAGACTTGGATGATTTGAAGACTTCAACTTTCAGATTTGGTATGTTTGAGACTACAACTTGCTAACTTGGCAGATTTAAGGACTTCAATTTACAAACTCAGTGGAGTTGAAGGCTTTAACTTGCAGTTTGGTGTATTTGAAACTTCAACTTGAAGACTTGGAGGATTTTAAGACTTCAACTTGTAGACTTGGTATATTTGAGACTTTAATATGCGGACTTGGAAAAATTGAGGACTTCAACTTGCATTGTAGTGTATATGAGACTTCAACTTACAGTCTCGGTGACCCACCAAAAGACTATAGTCATCCTGTTACAGAAGCTTATTTCCAGAGGTTTGCCTCCATTGAGCAATTAATAATTGGTGAAAGTCCAAAGTCTGATTAAAAAGAACTGGTAGACCCAACCTTCATGTGCCCAGTCAAGTGGATTCTTTTCCATTATACTTCATTTGAACAACACTTGTAGTGAGATGTATTTTTTTTAACTCATGAGATTGAACTTAGAGTGTTCCTCTAAGTTGTCTATGTATCTCGATGAAGAGGATCAAGTCATTTTGTAATTCATATAGAGTGGAGTTTTATTTTTTATGTCCTAACTTTTACCTAGGAAGCATCTAGCGAGGTTTTCAATCTAATGGATTTTTTCTGTGTGTACTAAATATTGCCTAGGCTACCCTTCACTAGGTTTTCAACCAAGCGAACATTCTTTTCGGTCGTGGATAGTTTATACTCTTGTAGTCTAGAAGTAACATGCATTTTATGCTTGTGCATAAAGGAGCGTCATCATGCTTCATGGATAGTACTTCTTCAAGAATTTTATGTTAATAGGACCGATCCTTACGTCATCTGCATCAACAAGCTTGTAAGTGCCACTTAAATACACTTATGATATGACATATGGTCCATCCCACTTCGAGGTGAATTTGCCTCTGGACTTATGGGAAGTGATAATAGGTCTTCTTACTACAAGGACCTGATCTCCATCTTGAAACCACCTCAAACTAGAGGTGACAAAATCATCCCATGAGATCATAAGCTGCCCAACCTGCTCAAGTTTGGGCTGATAATTAACTCGCTTATTTATTAGCTCAAACCATTTCAGCCCAACTCATTTTAGTTCATCAAAGTTTGGGTTGATATCTGACCCAAATTGATTCATCAGAAATCTTGTTAAAATATTTTCAAAAAGACATTTTAGTTTATTTAATATATTATATTTAGTCATAATNTATTATATTTAGTCATAATAAAGAAAAATATTAATTTTATAAGTTATCAAAAGATATAAAAGAACAAATAAAGCAATTAAAACTTAATTAGAGTTGGGCGGGTTGGGTTATGACCCACATTTTAGTCCATTTCAGCCAAACTAACCTTTGGGTAGATTATTAACCCACCCATTTATTAACTCAACCCATTTTGACCCGCCCAAATTTAGCCTGACCCGCCCATTTGCCACCTATACCTCAAACTAACCTTCTTATTTGAAGCACTAGATAGACAAACTTGATAACATTGAAGATTTTGTTGAGCTTCTAGCTTCTTCTCATCAAGTGCTTCTAACTTTGCAAGCTGCAGTCGAGAATTTTCTTCTTTGGTAAGTCCTTCTTGAATAACAAGTCATAAGGAAGATATTTGCCACACAAATAATAAGACTGCTTCAACTCCATAAGCAAGTGAGTATGGGGTCCCTTGCATCGGTGTGTAGTGATTCATCCTATATACCCACAAAGATTCTTCCATTCAGCCATGCCAATCTCGTTTGGATTTGGAGATGACCTTCTCAAACAAGTTGCACGGGATTTTATTAAATGTTCAGACAGACCACTAGCAACAACATGATACTAGAGGATTTGCGCTGCTTGAAACCGAAGAGGTCATAAATAATATATATTAACTTATTATTAAATGGATTTCCATTTTCCGTTATTATGTACGAGGAATTCAAAAAATGATAGATGATATTAATTCAGATCAAGTGGCGACATTCTCCTTCTTTACTTCTCTGAGAGTGACAGCTTCGGCCCATTTCGAGAAGTAATCTATTGGAGCCATGATGTACAAATGTCCAGCAAAAGATTTCGGTGACGGACCAACAACATCCAATCCCCAAGCATCGAATGGCCAAGATACGATAATTGGGTGTAATGCTTCGGTAACTGATGTATACAATTTGCATGAAACTGGCATGCCTTGCATCTTCGGGCTTAGTTCAAGCAATCTTTCACCATTATTGGCCAATAATATCCCATCCTTTTTATATGTAAATGGAGCTTCAATCCAAATTGATGTGATCTATATACTCTTAAATGTGGTATTTGTAAAGCTTTGGTTGCGTTTTCCTCCCCAAACATCGCAAGAGTGATTTTGCAAATGATCTACTATATAATGTATCTTTATAGTAAAGGAACCGAGGTGCACGACGACGGATTTCAATCCTTCTATTGAATTATAACACAAGTAGTCAATGATGAGTTGTTGCCAATCCTTCTTCACAATATCAAAAACAGCGACAAGATGCTCAAGCTCATTTTATATATATTCATCCTCATTCGGCGGTGATACTACCCATTTTTGGCACAAAGAAAATTTTTATTGATCCGACAGAGTTAGTGTTGAAGTTAGAGTAGCCAAGGCATCGACTTTCTTATTTTCCTTTCTTAGTACATGTTGGAGGGTCACGTCTCCAAGTTATCCTATCAACTTTTGAGCATAATTATGATAGGAGTGTAGTTCAGGATTCCTGACCTCATAATTGTTCAACAGTTGATTGATTACCATCTAAGAATCACTAAAGACTTGCAATTGCAATTGCTACATGTCGACAACCATTTTGAGCCCAAGTATCAATGCTTGATATTCAACAACATTATTGGAGAAATAATTGTCAAAGTAAAAAAGTATGGTAGAACCTATCTTTACAGAGTAATAAACACCATTTCAGCACCAACTCTGCCACAATGTGCATCACCATCAAAGTACATCTTTCACGGTGGTTGAATTTTAATTACCATTACATCTTCATTAGGCAGTTCATCGATTAACTCCCAATCATCAAGTATCGGGTGATTTTCCCAGAAGTCTGCTAATGTTTTTCCCTTTATATTTTTATGAAGGATGTACGCAATCTTAAACTATTGAAACTGGAGGTACAACCTTGCTAGCCGATCACCAAGGACTGATTTTGACATAAATTTTATGTGATTTGCTCTAAAAATGAGTTAAACAATGTGAGATTTGAAGTAGATCTTCAACCTTTGAATCGAGAAGACTAGTGCCAAATACAACTTTTCAACTGGTGAATAATTCAACTCATTTGGTGTCATCATTCTACTCAAGTAATAAAGAGAGTTTTCTTTCCCGTCACTATTCTTTTGGGCTAATAGTACTCCAACAGACCTGTCTTGTGCTAAAATGCATAGTATCAATTATTTTCCAAGTACCGAGGCTTCTAGAACTAGAGGCTTCATTAAATATAATTTGATGCTCTCAAAGGCGTTAGCACAAGCTTGGTCCCACTTGAAAATCCTTCTTCATGAGATGACTGAATGATTGGCATCTTCCAGCTAGATTTGAGATTAATCTCCTAAGATATGCTAGCATTCCTTGAAAGCTTTCCAATTCATGAATATTCTGAGGCTCAAACATCTTTAAAATTGCATCAATGTTAACTTGATCAATTTCAATTTCCCGATGTAGCACAATAAAACCAAGAACATTTCCAGAAGTAACTCCAAAGGAACATTTCGATGGGTTCATTCTGAGTTGATATCTTTAGAGCAACTCGAACACCATTGTCAAGTCTTGCAAGTGGTCGCACCTCTTTCTTGACTTCACTACCAAGTCATCAACATATCATTTGACATTTTATGGAGAAAGTCATCAGAGATATTTTGCATAGCCCTTTGATATGTGGCACAAGAATTTTTTAGAATCAAAAGGTATTACCTTGTAGCAATAAATACCCTTGGATGTATGAAAAGCAGTGACTTCTTCATCCTTTGGTTCCATGCGGATTTGGTTATAGCTGATGAACCATCCATGAAAGACTTCCTTCCTAAGAAGTGATAACATCAATCTTCAACCCTGATATGGGGATCGAAAACTCATCCGTAGGGCATGTGTTGTTGAGATCTCTAAAGTCAACACAAACTTGAATTTGGTCATTCTTTTTCCTCATGGGAAAGATACTTGAAATCCATGTGGCATATTTTACTTTGAGAATAAATCCAGCTTCAATGAGTTTGTTAACTTCATCTTTTATTAATGAAATCAAGTTTGGTCCGAAGCATCTTCGGGCTTGCTTAACAGGATGAGAACCATTCTTAATTGCAAGCTGATGGACCGCCACTTTGGGATCCAAGCCGTGTATATCTTTATACTCCAAGCAAAGATATACCTATATTCTCTAAGTATATCCATATAAGTGATTTCTTCATCAACTTCAAGAACACTTAGATAAGTTGGCCTTGAATCTTCATCAATATGGAGATTAACTTTCTTTAAGGAGTCTACCATGATCTTCACTCCTTCTTCAAGTTCCGGAACATCTTCAACACCTTCATCCTCTTGTGGATACCATCATTGATAGATATGTGATAACACCAGGAAATATCCTCTAAGTTTTTGCAAAACTCCATTTGAGATGAGGTGTCTTGCTCACTCTGTGCAGTGATATGATATGAAAAGCTCACGTTTTCTTCATCTTCATCACATTCTTTGGTACAAGTCATAATGTGAGTCTTTGCTATTAATATCTCTCTACATGAAACAAATAATTTTGTTTGTTGCCTCATTCTGAAAGAAATCAAACTTTAGAAATCCTTCTAGGTTCTAGGCAAAGGGAACATTCTCACACTCTAACAATTTTTCTAGAACTTGTTCTTCTCTTTTTCTTTTTCTTCTTCTTCTTCTTCTTCAATGAACCTAACCTTTCAAGCATAGAAGTTATTTCGGTTGGTTTTCCAAGTCGGTCAAAGATATAAGGCCTTTTATTCAGAGCAACAAACTCATCTTCCACAGTGATATATTAGTAGTTTTCCCTTCTTATGGAAATGTGAATTGGTGGCAGTTGCTTATATTACTAACCTTCACGTGATTGCATCATAGTAGCTTCTAATGAGGGTTTTCCTAACTTTGATGATTCATTGAGGTTGCATCCAACATTTGAAAATGACTTGTAGGCATTTGATCAAATTTTCATTGTAAGGAGTGCCACATTTTGCTGTGGATTTTGAGCCACAAATGCCCTAAGCATCTTTGAGGATAAGTTGACCGCATCAATACATCTGATAGGGAGAGTTATCCCCTTTTAGTACATTTTCTTGGGTGTCGGATGATAGACCTTCCTCTTTCTTCACCTTCAAAATATAGTAGAGCACGAGAGTACCTTATTTTTCAAAGACATAATGTTCCCTTTGTTCGAAAGGAGTGCGGCTCCTCAATGCCAACTTTGACTTTTCTAGTAGTCACATCGACTCTTTTAGTTGCAAACTTATCACTCATGACCATTGTGACATCGTCAACTTTTACTTCCTTCACAATGTAGTTCTTCAATTAGAACTTTACATTGGCAAAGTGTGACTCAGCTTCTGCAAATGGTTTATCATTAACAACTATCTTCTTCTCGACTCCGCCTTCGAGATATTTCAAACAATGATAGTAGGAGGATGGAATGATTTTATTCTCGTGTATCCAAGGAGTTCAAATCAACATATTGTACCAATTCTTTGGATCAATCAAATGTATCCATGCGCTTGATAGCAAATCCTTGATGTTAATCTCTAACTTGATAGCACCTATGGCACTTTGCCCCCTGATTGAATCCTTGGATCACCAAGGGACTTTCAACAAGTTCTTCAGTTGTTATACTCATCTCCTTCACTGTGTGAATAGAAAGAATGTTAACTTAAAATCCATCATCTATTAAGATTCTATTTATCCTTTTCTCGAGTGCGTGACCAACCATATACAAAGGATGGTTGTGTAGTGTTTCACCAAGTACAAGATCGTCATTTATGAATGTGATTTTTGTATCACATGCATGCACTTCTTGGAAGGAGGACTCAATAAGATTTTCCAATGATGATAAAGATAATGTTGATAGAATTTCATTCTTTATTTCTTCTTCATCAGCATCGAAGTATCATGCATCGATGTTGTCTCGAGTATTCATCGTGTAGAACCAACTTGGCAAGAATTCCTCAAAAGTTATAGGATGTCATGGTTTTTGGTTGTGATAAATCTCCACTTTTGCCTTCTTCGGATGCTCAACTGATTTTTTCTTCATTAGTCTTCTCACTATCCTCTTTCAAGTTGGTTAAGTAGATGATCACTTTTTTGGACTTGTTTTGTAGAGTCTTCTCTTAGTCACCAGAAAACAACATTCATTATTGGCTTCATAAACTTAAAATATATCTTGCTCCAATGGTCATTCTTCTTTATTCTCTTTAAAACTACATATTTGGATCAGATCAAGAGATCCAAAGGTGATAGATATTTGATTAGAACTTGTCTTTCCATCCTCAAGAAAAATCTTCTTTTCAATATACCACTGCGTAACTCTATCCTTGAAGACGAAACACTTCTCAAGATCGAGTGACCCACAAGATGATGATACTTGCAACAGTTTGAGTCATTTATTTTTCCAACTTTATTGGGTCATTTCATCTTTGGCAATTCAATGAGTTTTAACTCAAGTAATTCATCAAAAATTTCAGGGACATCATAATCGAGGAAGGGGTATTCCCTTTCTTGCATCTCCTTCAAGGTTGATTTTCAATTGGGCTGCCTTGAGAGAAAGTTATTTTCACACTTTGCTTCTTGCTCACCTTGACAGTAAACTTCACAAGAGACATATTGACATTCATGGAATCTTTGTATTCAATCTTAGGTACAAACTCACTCCATCTCTTGGGTTCCTCTTGTCCTTTCATTTGCGAGGGTCGTAAATAGGCATCACTTCATTTCCAACAGAATACATACTTAACTCCATGTACTGCGCATGAGCAGCTAGTTCTTCAAAAGGCCTTGGTTTAATTCCTTGCAAGATATAGATATGTCCCTAATGCATTCTTTGGATACACATATCTATTCCAGAAGCTTCATTGAGTCTATCTTTGTAGTTTACACTTGCATTTCTCCATCGATTAAAAAAATTGATAACCGATTCGTCTTTCGTTTAGCGAGTATTCATGAGTTCCTCCATGTTCATAGTACTTTTGTGCTATAGAAGCGATTGAGGAACTCTTTCTCCAGTTACCCAACTGCCAATAAAAGGCTTAAGATTTATGTACCAATTAAAGGCATTACCTTTGAGGAAGCGAATGAACTGCTTGACAAGGTAGTCTTCATAAGTGCCTGCGTTTTCGACAAAATGTGCAATATGTTGCCTTGGGTTTTCCTTGCTCTCAAATAGATGAAATGTTATAACCCGAGAACTTAAAGATCAGACCCGAGAGTTGAAATGGGAAAAACTGGAAATTCAAGTTACAGGCACAAAACGAGTCATTGGACGACTCGTGAGTCCAGCACACGAGTCATCAGGCGACTCGTGGGGAATACCAGTGGAGAGTAGGAAGTTTGGAGGAAAAAAGGTTCCCCACGGGCGTGGGAACGACTCGTGGTCAGACACCACGAGTCGTTAGGTCAATCGTGGGCTAAGGGAGAAGAAAAAGATAGAAGAGGTCGGACCAGTGTACTTAACGGAAGCTGACCACAACTCGTTGGGAGTGGTAACGAGTCATGGTGTGAGTCGTGGGTTAGATTATGTTTGAAGTAATGTAATGGAAGCAGTGTACTTGACGAATGGTGACCACAAGTCGTGGTTACCCCTAACGGATTATGATGTCAGTCGTTATTATCCAGGTGATCGGTCGAGACAGTGTACCTGACGAGCCAAGTAACGAATCATTTGAGCCAGTGACGAGTCGTTAGGTCATCCGTTGGGACCACCTGACAATTATTTTCTGCGAAATAGTAAGGGTCTTTTTGTAATTTCTAAATGTCCTAAAGCCTACACTATGCTGTTTTAGCCTATGGAAGGTGGGTTTCTAGAGGAATAATCAATCCTAAGTCTTCATTCATGTATGCAAAAGTATAGAAGAGGGTTAGCGAGGTGATCAAGGTGTTTTCAAGGTCTTCTCCTTCCAATTCCTTCTTGGGCATTCAAGGGAGATTTAAGGATCAGCGTTTTTAGGTATGTAAGGCTATCAATGAGTGTTTTCTTCTACAACCATGCCAATTCTCTACGATTTTACGAAAAATCTTATTAAAAACTTATGGGATTTTGAAGTTGATTTATATAAAAGTCTAATGATTGATAGTGGGTTTGTGATTTTGGAATCTTATCATACTCTATGAGTTTTTTTATCAACTTTTATGATTTAAATTATTTATGATGTTATCGATTTTGGAATTCTATTGAATCAAGTCTAATTATGCATGATCCATGAGTATTCGATTTATGATCTACTTTTTTATTAATGATGCTTACAAGCCCAACATGAATTATGATTTAAATTATGTATTTAATCAATTATCCATCATGATTTTATGAATTCCAAGCTAGATACATGATCTACAAGTATGCATGAACCTTATGATTTATGAATTATATTTTGGCCGACTCACGAGCCTTGTCTCATGGCTAGTTTATGTATTTACAAACATGTTTATGATTACCATGATTTAACTAGTCCATGAACTCATGCATGTATTACTATGAGCATTATATATTTTTTGGGATTAGTATCAAACACCGAGTAGGTTTAGGTCTCAGGTTATGCCCCGGATCTCATAAACTACATGTCACCGTAGGTATGTTGGGACCTTTTTCATGACTGTCCCTGGCCCAATTGGCCCATTTCATGGTGATATCACGCCCTTCATGGTTCTACCCTTGGAAAGATACGAACGGCCTCCCGACTAGGTTTACAAGTCGGACTTCATGTGTGCTCATATGGGGTATGTCGGTTAAGAGAATCTCCCACTGTTCCTCATGATTTATGCATGTTATGATTATGTATTTTGGCTCGAGTCATGTTAAGTAAAGCTTTTCTCCTACGATTATGATTATGTTTGTATTACGAATATTTGAAAACCTTGAGCCATATGTCATGTTATGATGATTTACGATACCAACATGATGTCCTACTCTTTTAATCATTTATGAGTTTATTATATTTTAAATGTCCGTTTTACTTAATTTGCATACTCAGTACATTTCACGTACTAACTGCATACTTCCTATGCTGTATAATTTCATGATACAGGACCCAGCTCTCAGGCTCATCCCCGTCAGTAGTCCAGTCAGAGTTAGCTTTCAGCCCTTGTGGTGAGTCCTCATGTTCTGAGGGCCATATGTTCAGACCCGAATGTTCTTTTGTTTCAATTTTTCCGGGTTAGTTGGGAATGTTGTCCCATCAACCCATCTGAGATGATAGAGGCTTTCAAACAATTTGTAGTACTCAGCTGATATGTATGTCCAGTACTTTCCGCTTATCATGCTATATTATGCCACATTTATGTTTCCTCTATGACGCATGTTTACTAGTCCACTTTAAGTGAAAATAAAGTTAGACGAATGATCATGCCATGGGTCAACTTGAAGTCTTTCGGGGCTCCTTGTTCTGTGTTACGATCCGGGTCTACGTTCGGGTCGTGACATGAAATTTGGGAGGTTGATCACTGGGGGGCATCTTAAAATTATAAATTCTTATAGTTTATGGATTTCATACGTAAAGGAGGACTTGGCTGTAATTTCATATTTGTCCTTGATAGCCTCTTCGATGAACTCCTTTAGTCGGTCAAGTGGGATCATCCCTTTAGAAGAAACTGGAATTTCCTTGGTGTCCGATGCTTGTTTTGCGGGAGCTTCAGTCTCTTGAGCTTCTGGACTCTTTTCAGGTGCATGACTAGATTCTCCTTCCATTAAGATATCCACCTTGTCCATTAAATTTTCATCCAAGCATCTTGATTTTGCACATACTTGGTCAAGTCTTCGATTACCTTCATCAAGTTTGCTAGTTTCTTCTCCATAGATGAGGCATCAACCACCATCGCTTGCATGATTGTTGGGGATGTTGGAGAATAACATGAATTGTCACGCAGGTTGATCTTTAACTGGCTCATTTCATGCGTTTTAAATGGAGAGGTTCCAATGCTTGAAGTATCATCATCTTTCTTTGTGATAGGGTTCTTGAATCCATAAAGGTCAAGTAGAGCTAAAGTCTTCTTAATCCTTTCAACACATTACTTCCTTCTTTTGATGCATTCGTGGAGGATCTTGCTCTTGTTGGATGAGTCCAGAGACCGGTATTGATGCGAATGACACTTGAAGTGCATGTTGTCCCAACATGCTTGCTTTACTTCTCGCAAATCATCCCAAAACTTTTAAACGTAACACTGAGAATGCTTTCCACATCAGCAGAGAACTTAGAGTCAGCAACCTTCGGGGAAGTTGATCTTCTTAGAATCCATTTTGATGTCCTTAAACTTTGGTGTTTGAAAAAGATGAGATGAGAGATAGAAATTATTCCACTAGGCATGCCAGAATTTGTAGACAATAAAATTCCCATTAAAAAAAATAATCAAGAAAGAAAAATATCACAATAATTGTAGTAATTTGTTTCAAATATAGTGTTACAATCTCTATGAACTTTTAATTCTTCTTTTAGAATATAAATTGAAGGTCTTGAGATTGATATTGAACTTGATGGATTTGATCTTGACTTGTACTTAAATTCAAGAGCTTGAAACTTGATCTTGAATCAAGTAGTCTTGATTTTGACTTGTGCTTAAATTCAAGGGCTTGAAGCTTGTTCTTGAATCTTCATCCTGATATCCTAAACTTGTAGAGAAATACTTGATTATTCGAATTCTTGTAGCTTGTCGAAAAATCTGCTACGTTTAATCCACGAGCTCTCTCTAGCATCTTGTTAGAATTGTGGTCCCCCTTTTTTTGAATTAGGAAGACCCCTATTTATTATTGTAAGGCTGAAGAGTCGTGATGATGATGTACTTCTTTCAACCAATCAGATTAAAGTGACATGGCCATATTTGATTGGCCAAACATTGTCACTTGTACACATGACACATTTTCATTAATTTTTGATTTGACTAGGTATGGTATGTCATTTTAACATGTAGCAAGATCAAACTGGCTTCTTACTTAATTTAGCGTATCACGTCATTTGACACGTGATACTAAATTGAGCCTCTAGAATAAGATGGCAAAGTGGACTCATCGTTTGTAGTTCAAATCAATAAACTAGCGCAAGGAAATTAAACTTTAACTAAATTCATATTTATTAGATTTAAATAATTAATTTAATTATATTAATCCACAATATTTATTTAAACTAATATATGTTAAATTTAATATAATTCAAACTTCTTACAAATTTTCCTTTAATAAATTTTTAAACGATTGCACCAATAAGATAAGTTAAAACCTCTTAATAGTATTTTGAACAGATAGGTCGACGTCTATGACTAAATTTAACAAAAAAATGTAGGCTATATCACTCAGAAAAAAACACACCGGCCATGTAGTCAAGAGAATAATATATGATTTGTTTGTTTATTTTTTTTTTTTTTTCGTTCTTCTTTTTAACTGCTAAACTTACACCAAACATATTTGTATGTCTGTTAGCCCGTTTGGAATAACCTGCAAATATGTACAATAAGTCAATAACAAAGACCACCTTGTTGGAATATATAGCCACTTTCGGCAAAAACCTACGTCGTCCATGTACATAGGTGTTTGTGTTGTTTTTTTTCTAAAAAAAATGTTATACCAGACTCTCAAGTGCTTGGCTAATTTCATAGCCAAATGAATCATAAGCCACCAAAATTTCATATGATCTCTTGTTCATTTATCAAGCTTACCTTTTTAATCAGATAATTTACTATAGTTTGACTAGTTTTTGCTGGTCGTCATCAGCTTACTGCAATCCTCTTCTTCTATCCATGCTTACACTTCACTCTCTAAAATTTAAGCTTGATTTATTTACACCTAGATAAGGTTCATTCCCACAAAGCAACAACAGCAGATCTTTAAAAACCTCTGGTTATATGTGAGAGTATGTGCTCACTCCTTTGGATAAAAGATAATCCAATGGACTATGTAACCAGGATAATGTACTAATAATTTTTTTTAACTTCATATCCCTGTATGCAAATGGATAGGGACTCTAATAGGATGATGAAATAAACTTGTATGCAAATTGGTGGAGCTACTGCTAAAGTATATATGATGATGTCTTTCTTTACCTGCTCCCTGCTGATCTTCTGCAACTTGTGGCTTTTAAATTTTGAAGCACTAGGTTAAATCTTTTATTTTATTCTGAGGATCAACCAAACAGGGTAGTCCTTGAGGCTTTTCCTAAAGCCATATAAGCATGAAGCAACGTGTGGCAACTTCTTAACTATAATGTTGGAAGTGGCATGCATTTAAAACATGGAAGCTGTGAAAAGCAACAATTCCAGCATAAAGAACTATGATATTGAAAGTAGAAGCAATCTTGGAGATGGCAACTGTGTTGACCTTTGTAATAACAGCAGGAGAGTTGTTCCAGAACCAGTACCTGCCATGGAAACATACATGACATTTATCCAGACATACCAGTCTCCCTTAACCAAAGCTAAGGTAATCTTTACTGTTTCTCCTCTTCAATATTCCAAGAAATCCCCACTGGTGTAAAGTCACTGAATGGCAACTTGCAAACAATAAAACCTAATACAGTACAATAACTACACCTCAATTCCAAGCTATATGAATCCTCACAGTCATTCCATTTTAAGCCCATTTTTGTGAATCCTCGGTTATATGAATTCTCATTATCCATGTCGCTCCATTAAGTTTTGTCTCAGTCCAATATTATAAAGATTTAGTTTTTGTAACACTAAAAGCTGTCTACATTTTCTACGGCATGAAAATCTCAAACAAGACCCAAAGACTCCTAACAAACATTGTGATCGAAAGTAAACATATCAGCATAATTAAAACATAAACCAACTAACTGGTATTGTGCATATGGATTATATTTTATTGTAGCCGATCTTTCGCTAGGTTTGCATAGATTTCAAGAGAGTGTAGCGATCTTTCGAGATAACTTCCTTCCATGTGATTAATTCAATCTACCTCTTCCTTTTTAACACCTTAATTCACACCTGCGGAACAGTGCATCTGGAGGTTGACAAAGGACATGATGAAGCCATCTCAAGCAAACCTTTTCTATATGTGCTACCAGCATTTTCAATAAAATCTGATACCTTCACTTTTTTGGTGACTGTCTTGAGACTTCTAATTCACTTGATAGTAAACTGAGATTTTGGATATTTTTCGCAGGAATATCCAACCGTGCAGACCTTGTTGTTGGCTTACCAATCTCTTGGAGTTGTATATGGGGACCTTGGAACTTCTCCTGTCAATGTATTTTCCTCTACTCGCTTGACAAATCTCACTGAAGACGATTTACTTGGGACATTCAGCCTAATCTTTTGGACTTTAACATTGCTAGTGTTAGTCAAATATGTCTTCATCGTCCTCCATGCTAATGATCATGGAGAAGGCGGTACTTTTGCTATCTATTCATATCTTTGTCGCCATATCAATTTCCGAAGCAAACTTACTATCCACAACGTTAGGATGGAATCTGATGAGAGCATGGCTTATTACGGCCAAGAGAGTGGAAGTCCTCTGAGATCAAAAACTAAGAAATTCCTGGAGAGAAGTTCCACAGCTCAAAATGTTCTTACTTTTGTTGTTTTACTTGGAACTTGTATGGTCATTGGTGATGGAGCTCTCACTCCTGCTACTTGTGGTAAACTTCTGCCTTTGTTTTCTCTAAGTCATATTTCCTTTCTTTGTCTCATGTTCGTACACTTGTTATATTAATGTTCCTGCCTATTATATCAGTTCTCTCAGCCCTCCAAGGAATTCAATCTCTCTCTTCCAAGATAACACAAGGTAAAGTCAAAAATAATTTTTAGAAGACAGTCCTATTGTAAGTTCAGATGTGCTTCCATTTACTCACCAAAATGTAAGGTTTAATGGAAGCTCTATTGGCTGCAGATCATGTGGTTTTCATGTCTGTGATTATGTTAATTGCCCTTTTCACTTTTCAACACTGTGGAACAAGCAAAGTTAGCATCTGCTTCACACCAGTAATGTTATTGTGGTTCGCTACCAATGTTTCAGTCGGTATCTACAATATTCTCGAGTACTATCCATCAGTTCTTAAAGCCATTTCTCCTCACTACATAGTGAAATTTGTTTCAAGAAATGGAAAGACTGCTTGGAATCTTCTTGGTGCAGTATTTCTAAGCATTACAGGTTTAACTCGTCAACTACCTTTGAGGGAAAACAAGAAAAGCATATAAAATAGAAGAAAAGAAGTTCACTTCCACCTTGTTTTAAACTGTTATGCAGGAGCTGAAGCCATGTTTGCTGATTTAGGTCATTTCAATAAAAGAGCAATTCAGGTAAGGAACGAAGAACTCCAATCTATCATTAGGAATGTTAATCTGATTGATGGCATTTCTATACAATGAGTCTTGCAGTTGTCATTTTCTTTTGTAGTTTATCCATCCCTAGTTCTCAGCTATGCCGGTGAAACAGCTTATCTAGTGAGGTATCCAGAGAATATCAACAACGCCTATTATAGTTCCCTACCAAAGCCAGTATACTGGCCAATGTTTGTAATCTCAACCCTAGCTGCCATAGTTGCTAGCCAGTCCATGATATCAGCAACTTTTTCCATTGTAAAGCAATCACTTGCTCTTGGATGCTTCCCTCGAGTAAACATTATACATACTTCATCCAAGCATGAAGGACAAATCTATTCCCCAGAAATAAACTACATCCTCATGATTCTTTGTGTCACTCTCGTTCTTGGATTCAAAGGAGGTGTTGAACTAGCAAATGCCTATGGTAAGCATCATTCGATTTCTTTTTGTACACCGACAACTTAAAGAAATCTAATACTATCAAGCTACTTAATAACCAATAATAGGCAAGTTTTTATATCAAGCTTGGATGAATAACCTGTTATAACCAGTAAATTAATAGTGTAAAAATATTTGTATATAAGTTAAACCACAACTGGAAATAGAAATAAAGTGTAATTCGCTGAGAAAAAAGAACTAACTTTTATTCTTCAACTACAGGGGTGGTGGTCATTTGGGTCATGATTATAACTACATTCTTGACAGCGTTGGTGATGCTAATCATATGGAAGACAAATATCATTCTCATTTTGGCATTTTTCTTGCCCTATACAATAATTGAAGGTTGTTTCATGACATCTCTGCTCAATAAAATACCACAAGGAGGATGGGTGCCATTTGCTATTTCTGCTTTCTTCTTGACCGTCATGCTATCTTGGACATATGGAAGGAGTAAGAAAAATGAGTATGAAGCAGATAGAAAGATGAGTTTACCTGATCTAGACCAAATGCTATCAAGCTATAGTACACACCGAGCACCAGGAATTTGCTTCTTTTTCACCGATATTGCAAATGGCATTCCACCCATAATTCGGCATTATATTCAGCACACGAATTCCGTACGAGAAATCCTGGTAATTGTCACTGTTAGAACTCTTCCCATCAAAACTGTCCTGCTGGAGGAACGTTTCAATGTGGGGAAGCTGGGAGTTGAAGGGGTCTATCGGTGTTTGATTCAGTTTGGATATAAGGATTCTCAGAGCATGGAAGGAGATGACTTTGTTACTATGATGATCACAAGAATCCAAGACCAAGCTGAGTCTACTTGTGAAAAACAAAAGATAGATGCAGCTGCTGACAGAGGACCCATTTTTGTGTTAGGAAGAACCATTCTCAAAGCAAATAAAGGTTGGTTTGCTCGCTTCACTATAGAGTACTTGTACAGGTTTCTTCAGAAGAATAGCAGGGCAGCTATTTCTGCGCTTCAAATTCCACCAGATAAAACACTTCAAGTTGGTATGCTTTACGAAATCTAAACAGGTGTCTTTGCAGCATAAAATGACCTTGGAAACACAACATATTCGCATCTCAGAAAGACAAACAGTGTTTTCCTGTAACCTATTATGGAAACTCGGTCTTTTCCAAAATAATACCAAAAACATGTAATGATTCTAATGAAATAAAATGCAGTTCAATAGAAGCATGAAAGGCTATTATGTGTGACACGTTCAACATAGACCAATTCAGGAAAAAGGCCCATTTCTTATTATTAACAGATTCATGTGCAAGTAGAGTGTATCTTTAATCTTCCAAGCACAATCTTTCTAGATTATGCAATTCTCTATACACTAGTCATATATAAGTCCAAATTTTACATCTTGGATTCTGCAAACCATGAAGAGCATTTGTTTTGAGTCTCTAGACCTATCACCTCTATTTTACTTACCTGTTCTAGTAGATCCTAAATGGAAAACAGCTCATGAAACAAACCAACAAAGCAAATATA
>JACEIK010003394.1:138186-161417 GCA_018107945.1 Datura stramonium | reverse complement strand
ATGTATAACTAACACCCACATAATTTATTTCACCTTCTACCCCGCATAAAATTATACATAGATTTTCTCATAAGTTATACTTATGTGTGTATTAATTATGTAGAATTACTAAAACACAATCAAACACCGTATAAAATTAATACATGAATAACTTTTATCATATTTGAAAACCAAATAATGTATAAAATTAATACATGAATAACCAAGTTATTCATGTATTAATTTTGGCCTTATCCAATAATCAAATGACCCCTAAAAACATAATTTATGTTTTGAGCTCAATATCATTATCTTCAGACATAACTTGTATGACTTCACTTATGCCTTATATAATTTTTTATGTATTGAAGCATAATTTTAATTAAACTTACATCTGCAATTTTATTTTTATACATTATTAAAAATATTTTAAACTATTTTTTATTACTTTAACGCCTCAAAAAATAAATATTAAAGACGAATAATTTGGGGCAAAGTGGGGCTTTGGAGAAAAGTTAAATTTGGGCTTGAAGTTGAGTAGCCCTACGCCATCACTATGGTTGGCCCACATACTAGGCTTCAAGGGCCCCACTTTATTGGCCTGATAATGGCCTGGCTCTTGCTGTTTTTATCCATTTTTGCTTTTTTCTATTTCTTTTTTTGGTTTTAGTTATTTATTAGTACTAAATATTTTGTTTTGTCTTTTATTAAACAAATTGTAGGATTTCATCATCAAATGTCACGAAGTACCCTTTCAGACTCCCACCTAAACGTCAACAACATTGTACTCTTCGAATTTGGTACACAATATTTTGAACATAAATTAATCACCATTGTGTACAAATATTTACGTATAAATACATATTATGCATTTATTAGTATAAAATAAATAACACTAAAGGCGATCATAATATATAAACTCCTTTTTAATTATATTTTTTTTTAATAGAATGTAAAATAAAAATAGCATTTATTTAATATTATACAAAATTATAGCTATAAATTACACAAATCACACTTAACAACAGATTACAATTTTAAACTCTGAATATAAAAAAACTTTGATCTGAAGTATTATTATCAAATAAATTCTAATCAACGCGAATTTAAATTAATTAAATTTCAAATTAAATATTAGATGAAAAAAAATATAAATCAACTGAACGCAGAAGACATATAATTAATGTATGATATAAAAAGAAGAAGCAGCAGCTTCAATTGCTAATATCAAGACATGCATAACAAGTATTATTTTAGTTGGGATATAGAAAAGGTAAATAGACACACATTTACAAATTACAACTAACAACAACATTAAGTAAAGTTTTAACTAAAGGATAAAGTTTAACAGTTGAAACAAATTAAAAAAAAAGGATTGTATCACAAAGGGATATAGAAATAAATATTTTGAAATTATTTTAAAGGGATAATGCCTTTTCCTTTCCAAAATATAAATTATTTTAAGATTAAAAGTGAAAATAATCTATTGGGTGTCAAAATTCATAAATTTAGCAGTTTTATGCCATTTAATGTGATACGTTCCCCATGAACATNAATTTGTTATAATATTATGTCAAAAAGTCTAAACTTGAACAGGTAAACCCATGGAAAAACCCTTTATAATTTTAAAATTCCATTTAAAGAAGTATTATTATTAAACTAGTGTCAAATATTTATTAAGAAAATTGTAAAAGTGCTGTACGAATTCAGATAAGAGGGAATCATGTTTTAATATTTAAATACAATAATTATTTACTACAAAGTAAATTTGAGAAGAAATCACAGTCCACAGAGATTCACTGCACTTACTCAGTAGGGATTTGGAACTTATTCGATAATAATAATACTACATATAATTTAAGACCAGATCATTACTATTATAATTATGTCGCCAAACTTTATCTAATTTAAAATTATTTATTTCTCAAAATAGTTTTCCATTTTATTAGTATTTACTACAAAGTAAATTTGAGAAGAAATCACAGTCCACAGAGATTCACTGCACTTACTCAGTAGGGATTTGGAACTATCTGATAATAATAATACTAAAAGGTATATAATTTAAGACCAGATCATTACTATTATAATTATGTCGCCAAACTTTATCTAATTTAAAATATAAAAACGTAAAAAAACAAAAAATTGAAAAAATTATAATTTCAAATTTTAAAAATATTTTTAATTTTAATTAAATTACATGTTTTTTTTGTTTTTTTAATTGATAAATTTTTTAACTATTTTTAAATTGTGTTTTATAATTTTATAAAATTTTTAAATTAATTAATAAATTTACTTTTTAAAAATATTACGTTTTTTTTTTTATATTAAAGTAAGAATTTTTCAAGAAAAGATTTCTTTAAATTAACAAAATTATAAACTTCAATTATTCAATTAAATATTAATATTTAAAAAATAAAAAATTAAAAAAACTCAAAATTCATAAAAAAAAAAAAACCCCAAAAACAAAAAACAAACAATATAAAAAATATAAAAAAACTAAAAAAAATAAAAAATATATTAATCAAATAAATATATTTAACCTCGCAAAAATTATTATGTCAAAATTTGATTTATTTTTTGATTTAAAGGACATAAAAGAAAAAAAAGTAAAAGGCAAAAAACTTTTAAAAATGGCACTCAAGAAATGTTAATAATGAGTGTGTTCACTATCCACGAGCTTTCTTCTGCAAAAACTCTGACAGCCCTCCCCACATGAAAACCTTGCCTTCTTCAAACCCCCTTTTCTCTCTCCTCGGGCCCCTCCTTCCATAAACAACCCTCCTTCTTTTCCCCAGACAAATCCAAAGAAGCACCGAGGAAACAAATTATACTAACAAGGCAAGAAGTAGAGTTGCGACAACAAATTTATAATATTTTGAATAACTCTTCTTCTTCTTCTCCAACTCTCTATATCTTTGTTTACTGAAAATTCTGACAACAATCACAAATCTCCAGGAACATCACAAATCTCAATACATGTTCTTATTACTATTATTATTTACTGCTCAGGGGCATCTAAAACAATTCCCCACAAACTTCCATAGATCGATCTCTCCAGAGATTCTTTCATACTTGTTGCCCCCACTTCGTTCTCTTCTATCCCCATCTCGTATGGGCGGTCAAGATTCAACCCCCTCAANTACCTTTCTTCTACTACTTTTTACTTTTTACCAAGTAGTTGTCAAATTTAAAAGTCATTGTATTCCCTTTTCTGTAATCATCACTTGGGATTCGGGATTTCCGCGTTTTTTTTCACAATGCAATTCTGCAAACAGGTAAAGAGATGACCAGAGGCGGTGGAAAAGTTATAGTGCAACTAGCGGTAATTAAAGGAGCTGTATGGCTTGAGGAGTGTTTGGCTGTTGCTGTTTCCGATTTTGTTGTTGTTGCTGTTCAAATGGGCTGCAATGAGTCCAAAGCAGTTGAAACAGAACTTGTGATTCGTTGTAGAGAGAGGAAGGAACTGATCAAGGCTGCTGCTAATTACCGTTATGCCCTCGCCGCTGCTCATGTTTCCTATTTCCACTCCCTCAAAGACGTTGGTGAAGCCCTTCGGAAGTTTGTTGATGAAGAGCTCATTGTTGGTTCTTCTTCTTCTTCTCTCTCTACTCCTTCTTCCCCTTCCTTAATATTGCCTGATGAACGGAAAATTGGCAGCAACAGAAGTAATGCCAGTGGAACCCATCATAAGCATAAGTCTTCTGGATCTTCGACATCGGTTTCAACGTCTAGTTCCATTTCACGTTTTCATGATGAAGATGACCCTGTCCATGACCATGGCCACTTGCATTTGTCACCAGATACATCGGAGGAGGACGACGAGCATCTACATTTCCCACGGAAGGGTCATAGAAATATACATGAACATGATGAGCCTCGAAGGCGTCATAGGAATATACATCAGGATGATGAGCCTCGAAGGGGTCATAGGACTGTTCATCAAGATTTTGAGCCTCGAAGGGATCATAGGAATGTACGTGAAGATTATGAGGGTCGTTATATGGTTGAAGGTGGGGAACCATCAATTTCACCATATGCCCAGCAGGGTTGGGGGCCTGGGGGGTTGCCATATGGGATGATGTATCATGATGCTCCAGCACAAGGATTGTGGGATCCATTTTATGTAGTGAACCCACAATTTCAGGGTCCTTGGGCAGGACAGCAATTTGGTGGAAATACTTATGCTTACTACATGAAGAAATCTTCGCCAGTGATGAAAACAGTGGTTCACGAAGCAGATCCAGTGCCTACTGGGTATTCCAATTCGTATTGGAGCTACCCAAATGAAAGTGGTGCTTTTTTTGGCTACCCAATGGCTCCTCCAATTGGTGAAAGGGGCAATCAGAGTAATCAAGGTAAGAAACCAAGTCCACCGAAGGCCCCACCTCCACCTCCGTCCCCAAAGGCCTCTGCTTGGGACTATTTCAATCCGTTTGATGCTTTAGATAGTGGTTATTCGGCTTACTTCTCGCATAAACAGAACAGTTCTGAATCAGTCAGTAGCAGTCCTAATTCAACTGAAGTGAGGGAGCGGGAGGGCATTCCTGATTTGGAAGAAGAAACTGAGACTGAGATGTATAAGGAGTACCATATAGGAAAGAAGTTGAGTGATGAGCCAAAGACAAAGCGTGGGGAGGCAAATTCGTCAAAAAGTAGTGACAGTGGTAGAATATCTATGCCATCAATGCCTCATGGCATTGATTTAAGGGGTGTAGCAGGACACGGTAGTATGGGCAGTTCAAAACCAGAGTCGTCATTACATAATTTGGAAGGCTCATCAAGTTCAAGGGGAGTAAAATCTGAGGGTAGTGGTGGCAGGACAAAGCCTGTATCAACTATGTACGATTCGAGTTCTCACCTTTCGACTTTAGAACCATCACATAGTAGTGGTGGCACAGGTTCAATTGATATTACAGAGGAAAAGAGCAATTTTGAAACTCTAGTGTCAGGAAGCCCGGAAGATGTGCATATGAAGAAGAAAGGGGTGACTTTTGAGGTGGATGAAATGTCAAAGAACGAGATTGAATCACCCAGGTCAAGTAGCTTGACCGCATCACATGCTCATGGCACCAGGGATCTACATGAAGTTGTGGCTGAAATTCGAGATGAATTTGAGGTTGCTTCTAGTTATGGAAGGGAAGTTGCTCTGATGCTTGAGGTTGGAAAGCTGCCTTACCAGCCTAGCTTTGTTAAAGGTATGGTTCTGTCAATGTTCCTTAACCTTTTGATTCAGTTGATGCTGGGGTTCCTTTAAGTTTTTACTGTCTGTATGATTTTTTCTACTTCGCTATGTTCGTAAATTATAGTCTTATACTTTGTGGAGTATAAATCTGGTTCTGCTCAGTAGGACTTCTTTTCCCGCTATGCATTCCTAAATCTATTCAAATCTTGACTAACTTGAGAACCTTTAACACGGAATGACCCACAGCTCACTCATGGAAAATAGTTGCTGCATTTCATTTTATATTGTTATTTCTTCAATAAATTTGCGCAGCTAGTTTGTACGGAGCAGATTGTTTGCTCATTATTGATGACATGGGAAAATATTAGATCTCCAATGTAATTGGTAAAACTGTGTTTCGAAGTTCAATAAAGAATTATTGAAGTATGAGACTCTGTTACTTCATGCTAAAGTTGTTGGAAAATAGATAAAATTTGATAGTGTTTCCATTCAAATTACTATTCATGTTGTCGTTTGTCTTTGTCGCACTTGTTCCCGTCTCAATGTAAATTGTGCATTCCCAATGGATGTATGTGTTAACCTAGCTATTAGTAGTTTGTTCAATTATAATGTGAAAATCGTAATGGCTATAGGCTGTAAATGGATATTGTTCCAGTGAGCATAGCTAACAGCATAAGTGCACCCAGTTCAAGAATCTTCTGTGATCAGTAGTCACTTGTTTATCTTTATTGGGATTTGGTTGTTATCTTGGCTTTCTTGGTAAATTCCCTGGGAGAAACATGATGACATCCTTTTTGCCCATCTGTTTTTTATTATAACAACTATTTTTGTGCTCAGAGCTCCTATCCAGGATTCTATACCTGATTGTTCCATCCATGTCGGTTTCCCATACGGTGACGGTGCAGTCAGTAAGGCTGGCTGCCAAAACAAGAAAGTTGGCGAAATCCTATTTTGGAGATGTTGGCCAAGACAATGCTGTGAAGCCTTGTAACCTGTCATCTACGCTTGACGAACTATATGAATGGGAGAAGAAATTATATAAGGAAGTTAAGGTAATGGGAGGACAACTACTAAGATCTTTGTGTCGATTCTTAGTTTTTATAACAAGATTTATTTGTCTATGTAATTTTTTCTCAAATTCTTCAAAGAGGAAAAGAAAAAACATGGAATTGCTTTTGTGCCATGTGAATTGATAGTTATCCTTACGATTAAGCCATTTGTGATATCGTATTTAGCTTTTGCTATGGTTGGTTGAAGTCTTAACTAGCGTTTTCCATTCATTGGAAGTTAGCATTGAATTTTCTAGGGGCCGGGTCTTTTTATGATTTTCATCATCATTGATGCTGCAGTTTTTGGATCTGCTAATTGTATCCTCGGCCAACTGAAATCTGAAAGAAATCAATGACCTAGTTCTTAGTTAAACCCATGAGATAACTTTGGGTCAGAAGAACATTTGATGAACTGGATGTGGTTAGGATCTTCTTCCAGCTTGAAAGCTAGGATTGAAGAATTTTCATGTTATTCATAATTTCTTTTTAATGATTTTAAGAACTTGTGCCCTTGTTAGAACTATAGAGGATAATGTGAAAGATTGAGGGCATAAATTGAAATGGCAATGTAGAACATTATGATATCGCATAATGATATCAAGATCTCAAAGTGCCTAAGTCGGAGATGAATAAAGAAATCTTTGAGTTCTTTCTGGTTTGGTCACCGAAGTAAGGAAATTGGATGACCTTACACCCATGATATATTCTGGACACTGAAAATTCTTTATCTAGCGCAGCAACAACAACATACCCAACATAATCCCACAAGTTGGGTCTAGGACCCCAGGGAGGGTGGTGTGTACATAGCTAAACGCTCAACTGAAAATACTTTATCTAAGTCAAAGACAAAAACTAGAACACTGCCTTCCATTAAAAAGAAAAAGCATTCAAGTGCAGATATGAGATAACTATAGTCAAATTAGATCTTTACACTGAAGGTAAAAAGAGTAGGATAGCCTTCAAATGATAAGCTTGGTAGGACTCCATGGTCCCATCATCCAGTAGTGTTTGGAAAATCTTGTCAGCTAATTGACATTACTTTTCGCTTAGCTGAGTGGAGTGTATACCCACCTGTGGGATTACATTGTGTATGTTGTTGTTGTTGAGTGTTGTTGCTTATCTATTATGAGATTTATTACAGGATTCTGGGGTAATAGACTTAGATCTTTACACATGATTAGGAAATAAATTTTACTGTACTGCTTCACAGTTCTGTTTCACCCCCCTTCCCCTTTATTAGGATATTGCAATTGTGATTGATATCTAAGTGCTTTAGTTGACACATTCAGATGATTCATCCATTGCTATTTTTCGCATCTACTTTCTCAAATTTGAAATTCTTATCATTGTTATATTGTTGTTTTGGACTTTGTGTTCATTGAGGTGGTTAGTCTGATGTAGGATGAAGAAAAACTGAGGATCATATATGAAAAGCAGTGCAGAAGGCTGAGGAGTTTGGACCAGCAAGGTGCCGAGTCTAGCAAGATAGATGCTACTCAGGCTTCTATCAGAAAATTGCTGACAAAACTTAATGTCTGCATAAAAGCAATTGATGCAATTTCAAGCAGAATTCACAAGTTAAGAGATGAAGAGTTGCAGCCCCAAGTTGGAGAATTAATCCATGGGTATGGGTCTACTCATTTATTTTGTTTATTGTTGTATTTACTTCATTTTTACCTCATGGAGCTGGATCTTGGTCTTCCTTTAGTAGAAACTTTCCTTTCTTTTCCTCTCTCAGTTCCCTTCAGATTACTTGAAGTGACATGTATCCTTTTTTCCGCTTTATGATCGCTAGTAGTGCAACAGTTGTATGTTTTCCTTGAGAGTTTAGCTAACATCCACTTATGATGTGAAGAATTTTTTCACTATGAGATTACTTTTACCTAATGTGATGGATAATCTCTTGATATCTCTTGAGTGACCTGATAGTAATTCATTACATCGGTGTATATGAGATAAACTCTTTAGGGGCCATTTGGTTACTGGATAACAATAAAGTTATTCAGGTATAAAATGTTGCATAACTTTTACCATGTTTGGTAGTAATTTGTTTTTCATGTATAAAATTCCACACACATAATACTATGTTTGGTTAACAAATTAGAATCTCATATAATTAATACATGTATAATATATATTTTATGCGGGATAAAAGATGGAATAACTTATACCTGAATAACTAATACATGAATAAAAAGTTTAAATGACAAATTTACCCTTGTCAATCTTCCAATTAAATACTTCGTTTCCTAAATAAAATAACCAAATCCTCTTCACCCATTTTCTATATCTAAAAATGACTGTTCATCTTCTCAAAAAACATCAAACCGTGAAAAATCTTTCAATCCATTGTACTTTTCTTTGAGGTTAGACATTTCTGAAACCCAAAACTTTGATTATCACTTTCTTCTTCTTCTTCTTTATTGGACTCAGTAGCAATTTCATCAAAAGGATACAAAACAGTTACCCTAATTCATTAAAATAACTCAAGATTATCCTAATCAAGAGCTTCAAAGAAAATGACTGTAACCCATGTAACCATTTGGTGTGTACATGACAAAATTGAGATTGATAAAAAAATCTGCAAGAAGAAACATTCAACAATGGAACAAAAAAACTGATGCAGAGAGAATGATGAGAAAATTTTGTATGATATCAAGGTGATGCTTGACTTATATATTGTATCTATTTCCACACACGCACATGTTATTTTAAGTTATGAATGATGGGTTTTANGAGAAAATTTTGTATGATATCAAGGTGATGCTTGACTTATATATTGTATCTATTTCCACACACGCACACACACATGGAAATAGATACAATTCATATGACGTTGGTTCAATTATACGAGGAATTGAAGAAATTGACACCCAAACTTCCTATCTAAATTGTTGTCTAAACAAAAATGCAAAAAAATAAAAATAAATACAAGGCTAAGGAAGGCCAAGAGGATAATTGTAAACATATATTTTATTTTTAAAAAGTATATAATATTTATTAATTTTTAATATGACAAATCAACATCCAAATAAATAATTTATGCATAATTAAATCCTAAATAACTAAATCCCGTAATACCTACATAATTAATACCTGCAAAACTAATACATATATTACTAATACCTGCATAACTCTAACAAGTAACCAAACGGCCCTTAGTGAATATGAGCTTGCCTTGAAATACACATGAGAAATAGCCTCTTCTCCCTTTTTTTTATTGCACTTGTGAGGTACCTATATGTGTAAATTATTGGGTGTCCCTCTTAGAGAACCATTTTTGTAAGTTTTTTTTTTCATTGTTTGGTATTCTACTTGTATGCAAGTGTTTTTTTCCCGCTAATAAAATTTATTCAACAACGCCTCAACCCAAATAAAGTTAGGGTTCTATTTCTCCATTTAAGCTCAACTCATGTCATCATCATACTAAGTAAGTAAGATAAAAGTGAAGAGTAACTTAATATTTATAAATAATAGTAGTAGTAATAATAATAATGTTAAAGTTCTCGATATTTTTCACTGGCTTATAAATCTACGGTAAGGTAAAAATACTCCTAGAAAACAATAGGTCCAAAATCAATGTACTAACAAGACTAAAACCTATTCGCAACTAGTAGATATCATATCTTTTCTTCCATTATACTCCCATCTTTAGCCAAATCTAAATTGATTTGAAGAAATTGTAGCTCTTTTAAGACAACTTCCTTCCAAGGAATTTTATTTTATTTATTTATTTATTTATATTTTTATATTTTTTTTGGGATGAAGTAAGTAGATTCATTTGAAGGCATCAAGCAGATGCAAGTGTTACAAGGATAGATCAGTTAAACTCTCAAAAGTAAGGATTTGTAGCTTCTTTCTAAATGATAGAGCTAACAAAATCCAGGAAGAGTTCTACTTTATTTACCAGGGTCAATTTGGACCCAATTAAAAAGGCTAACTAGACATCTGCCTCGCAAAAGATGACTAGAAGTTGATATTCCATCAAAACATCTTTTGTTCCTCTCTGTCCATAAACACCAAAAGATAGCACCAGGGATCATCATCCAGATACTCTTTGATGGCTTTGTCAACTTCCCATGAACTCCAACTTTCATGATCATCCCTAATAGAGAAGGGGGTAAAGACCCAAGAAAGTACCCAAAAAAAACAGCAGAACATATCCCAAATGTCCGAGGCAATGCACTAGCAGGTGGTTGACAGTTTCTGTGTGCTTGTGGCAGAAGTAGCATCTTTTGGCAAGCTGGAATTTCTTTTTGAAGAGATTATCTCTGTGAGGCATGAGTTGTTAGCAGCTGTGATAGCCTTCCTTGACTGTGTAGTGACCTTTACTTGAGTTACCCCATCTCAATCTATCAGACTCTCGGGGTGAAATGGAGCAAGACTGCAATTTGGCAAAAAAGGGCCAACATATCATTAAGTTCCCAAAATGTAGGTTCATGTAGGTTACTCTTGAACCTTGGGTCCCAAATGTCATCTATTCTGTAATTGGATGCTCTGGTTGAATCTGGTTCAACTGCAATGAAGTATAAACTTCAACTTGTGACTGAAAACAAAGGTATAATCTATATAAGGGAATTCCTCACCCGAAGTTGTATCTCCCAACCACATGTCCTTCCAATGTTTGATGTGAGAGCCATACCCCACTCTGAATGTGATGTTCTAAGCAAAATTAGGCCAAAGGTTAATAATGCCTTTCCATAGGCCAACTTTTTTTTTCTTTTACATTTTAAATTTTTTGTTAATCCCTACTAGGAGCTTCCATCCTTTATTCTCCCTTGGTGACTCGAACTTGCAACCTTAAGGTTGGAGGTGGAAGGTGCTTATCATCCGAGCAACCACCGCTCTCTTATATCGATTTCTCAAATCATAATAAGTAGGGCACAGAGAGCTCAATGCAGGAATCGTGGAAAGGCAAGTGAACTATCTCGCTCCACTAGCGAGATATTGTCCTTTTCCATAGGCCAACTCCATATGCAGCTGCTGAAGTTTTTATGCACCAGTGAGTAAGCTCACCATGTTTCGGTTTGTTCATCTCTTTCCACGGTCCAATGTCTTCATTTCTATACCTGCATAACCATTTTATCATCATGCTTTTATTGTGAGCTGCAAAATCTTTGATACCCAGCCCCCCCTTGGGATTTAGGTTGCGTCACTTTTGCCCATTTAACCAAATGGAACTTATGATCTTTGTTGTTGTCTTTCCATAGAAAAATCCTTCCAATTCTGTTTTAGGTAATTTTAGGTTTACCTTGTCTGCTTTCAACACTTCACACTCACCATAGTTTTACACCCAAGGAAAAGACCATACCATCTCAAGTGGCCTCTCATTATCCTTAAATGAGTGTTAGGCGAATGTAGTTCTTATCTAATCTTGTATGATCAGCGGCCCAACATTATCTTATAATTGTTCTAGAGAAGTTATTTCACTTTGGTAGGCATCCTTCTATCATATAACACCCTGTAACAGTTCTCCATTTCAACCCTATGGTTTTAATTCAATGAATAATATCATCATTTATCATTTCATTCTGTTGAAAGGGGTTTAGATATCTAAATTTTTTGCATTTTGGTATCGCAATTCTGTTTAGTCTCGCTTCAATTTTCTCTTCTCATGCTGGCTAAACTTGTAGTCAGTAGCGATCTACATTGAGGCCATTGGGTGCTGAAGCACCCATTGTTTTATACTCAAATACTATATTTTCATAGTAGAAATTAGTAGCAACATAAAAAGATGAGCACCTAATCTTAGAAAGTAATTCTATATTAAAGGTAGTTGTGCACTCATGACTCAACAATCTTGGATCCGCCACTGTTTGTAGTGCATGTATTACTTATCCTAAAACCATTCTCGTAAACTGATTCTCCATAGTTCAACCTTTTAGTTGACACCCTAGTTGGTTCCGTTAATTAACACTATTGTTAGCAAATGGCATACACCATGGAACCGCATCTTGTATTATGTTGGCTCATCCATAACTAAGGTAAACAAGTAGGGGTTCAATGCGTCCCTGGTTTAAACCCGTTGTTACAAGAAATTTCTTTGTATCTCCTACTAATATTCTCACGCTAGTGACAACCTCCTTCATTCATGTCCGTCTTGACATTTTATATTTTTAGTATGAATCGAATCCTCTTCTTTTCCATCATTCCCCAAAGGACCCCTTCGATGCATTCTATAGTCTATCCTATGCTTTCTCTAGGTCAATGAATGCTATGTGCAGATGTTTTTTTTTTCACGATAAATTTTCATCAATCTTCATATCAAGAATATAACTTCTGTTGTAGATCTACAGGGCAAGACAAAGCAAGGAGTGAATATAGACATGGCCTAGGAGGGTAGGGATGTCCTTTTGTTAACATCTTCCTGTGCCTAGAAATGGTGGTGCAGTCCTGAACTAGCTGAATGTTCACAAGTTAAAAATAAGTGTATAGCAGTCATATATTGACTAGTTAACTTTTCATTTTTAGAAGAGATTGGAAATGGTTAGTGGTTGGTTGTGTTAGCTTTTGAATCTGCAGTATAAATTTTTGGACTCTTCACTTCAGCAAGTTAAAGAAGGTTTATAGAGAGAATATTTTTGGGTATTATTGTACTTGGAGAGTGTTAAATTTCCTCTGGAGATGTTTATTCTGCAATATTATTGAATTTTCCCAGAAGACTTGACTGCATCTCCTTGTTTGAATTTATATGTTAGGTGTAGGTAGCTTAAGTGTATAGATGTGCATAATTCATTTCTGCTCTAATTTGGTATGTGTAATTTTGATCCAGCTGTTAAAAAACTACTAATTGTTAAATGGTTTCATACATCACGTAAACTTTTTTCATACATCACGTAAACTTTTATTTGCTGTCAAGGTATAGGAGTGTTTTATCTGGAGGTTGGAAACGGTTTTTCCGAGTAAATCTGATTTGTATGTTCTGTTGAAAAAAGTAGCTTGATAAGAAAATAAGCATTGAAGGTTTGCTTATCCTGCAGAGTTTGTCGTGTAGGATTTTAATCACTATTAGTAGTGTCTACTATCAGTAATTGCTGAGTGAATTCTTATTTCCTTTGTGTTATTTTTGTTCTTTTGCTTCTCTTTTCATCTTCTTAAGCAGCTTTTCTGTTGGTATTTTTTTTGTATTCCTGCATTCAAGTAGTAGTTTGAACTTTTGCTTTGTCATACATTATAGTGGATTATGAACTTACATTGTATTCGTAATTTATTTTGTATTTCTCCATTCAAGATAGTAGTATATAAATGTCTACTTTGTCATGTATTGCAAAGTATCATAAACTCAGCATTATAATGCAATTTTTTGGGGGTTCCACCTTCAAGAAGTAATGTGAGCTACTTTCTCGTGCATTATAATGCCACATGAGCTTTATCATTTCTTCCTTATAAGAATTTAAGTGAAACTTTCACCCTCGTGCATTTGTAATGCAGTACGAAATAGCCAGTTACATAATTCTCCCTATTGGAACCCGATTCACATGCTGCTGGTGCATCTTTTTTGACCTGATCTTATAATCTTCTGTCTGCAAATAAGCAGGCTGGTGAGAATGTGGAGGTCAATGCTCAAGTGTCATCAGAAGCAGTTTCAAGCAGTGATGGAGAGTAAAACAAGGGCTCTCAGAGCAAATACTGGGTTCCAAAGAGATTCGAGCTTGAGAGCTACTCTTGAACTTGAGGTGCAGCTTTTGTCATGGTGTAGCCACTTCAATGATTGGATTTGCAGTCAGAAGTCCTATGTAGAATCTTTAAACGGGTGGCTTCTACGATGCCTCAAGTATGAGCAAGAAGAAACTCCTGATGGACCTGTCCCTTTCTCTCCTGGTCGTCTTGGAGCTCCTCCAGTTTTTGTAATCTGCAACGATTGGAGTCAGGCAGTGGAGGCAATCTCTGAAACTCGGGTAGCAATTGCAATGAATGATTTTGCTTCAAATTTGAGGCAGCTTTGGGAACGACAAGATGAGGAGCGGAGACAGAGAATCAAAGTAGAATACCTCTCAAAGGACTACAAGAAACGGCTAACCATGCTTCAGCAAAAGAGAGGGAGCTTAGAGCACGAGCAAGATGCGAGGTCTGACAGAAGTCACATTATTGTTCCATCTGAAAAAGGGATTTCACCATTGGATGATCTAAAGGTGGACTTGGATTCGTTCAAAAAGAAATTAATTGAGGAGAGAACAAAGCACAAAGATGCCATCAAGTTAGTGCATGATGCTGCTTCAAGTAGTTTACAAGGAGGCTTACTTCCAATTTTCAAGGCTTTGGAGAACTTCACTTCAGAAGCTCTGAGAGCGCATGAACAAGTTAGGTTACAGAGTGTTAGAGACAGTTCATAGTTTTCTCAATTGAATCCTAACCTTGATTACCCCACATGGAAAGAGATGGTTGAAGAGTTTGCACCACATCAAATGGATGGCAGTCTCTGTATCATATCGACAGTAACAGATGTGGATTAATATTAGCACGCGGAGGATTGCTATGTGATGGGCGAGGTGGCTAGCGGAAGAAGTGCAGCTTTTTCAGAGGGTAATTTTTAGCATAACAGTGGATCATTTCACCCTTTTGACGATAATAGGCAGGTTCTTGTATAGTTGATATTCATTTATTTGTTGATTGGGTCGTACTGGTGGATGTTCATATTCTTAGGTAGGTTTTATGTTGGGAGTTATGGTTTATAAGGTTTGGTGAAAGGGTGCTCAGTGGAAGTTGGAGTCTTTTATTTTTAAAATCTTGTCATATAGTTCGAGCTTCCTTCCTGTCAAGTTAATAACTCTTACTCTTTTCTGGATGACCAATTTTAAGGGAATTTAAAATATAAAATAAAAATAAATGTAGTAATTAATTATCTTCTATTATCTCTAGCTTTAAAATGTGTTTAGGAAGAAGTAAAATGGTAAAATTACTGTTTGATTAATATCTCACTAACTAACTTTTCAGGAGGTTGGTGTGGATACATTATAAAAGACGTGAGTGAAAGAAAGAGATTATCATCCAAAGACATGAGTGAAGGAAAGCTCAGTGTTATCAAATAAAAAATACTCCTCACTTGGAAATATAGAAATACAGGCCAAATAACCAAAATACATTCCTGTTTTCTTCAAATTACAGAAGTACAGGCAAAATACATCCCAAATCCCTCCTTCCTTACAAAATGCACTTGTAAGTAATTGTCTCATATTTCTCTTTCAGGAAATTGAATTAGATACAATGAAATCCAGTTGAAGCTTTAATTGGATTCTGAGCCACAATCGGAACCTGCAACTAAAATCCTCCACCCCATTTCGTCGCTTCCATAATACCCAAAACCTTTAAACCCACGCTAGTTTTCAACTATCTTTGGTATGGACAAGTGGTAGATTTACCGTGATTTTTGATTGATACCAATTCTAACGGAATAGGAAATACTAGTTGTGAATGGTAATTGTTTCAAAATTTATTTATAATGTATAAGTTAGTTAATTCATATTATTTTTTTCAAAGAAAAACGACTTTTTCCATGTTGATTATTTTCCTAATATCTTATATATAAACGTTCTTGGTTTATCAAAAAATGTCCTCCCAATTCACCAAGTTTGTATTGTCGAGCATATTCAAACAACTCGTAGGAAGTTTTTATGGACGCAAAGGTATTGGAGATTCAAATAAAGCACTGATTGCTGGGAAAAAAAATATGCTGGCCTAAATTAATTGGTGGATTATACATATGTATGGAATAAAACAGTTGTGTGCAAATTGTTAAAAAAGAAAAAGAAAAAAAGGTCAAGCAATGAGTTCAATGTGTAGATGCCTGCTATGTATAGAGAGAAACATGAGAGATCAATCTAAAACAGGCATCTTGGAAAAGATAATGAAATTCAAGAAGGGATACAATCTGGAGGAGTCTCGTAATACTGAGAGTTCTCAATTAAGAAGCTATACTTGAAGATGTTAAGAGGAATACAATCTGGAGGAGTTTCGTAAAATTGAGATAAAACTTATTTTCCAATGTGTTTTCTCTTTCCCAGTACGTATAAATTAATGCAAAGGCTGGGATAATATAGACCAGCTTTATGCTGGTAGGAAGAAGTGGAATGGACAGTGATGAATATGAATTGTAAAGCATTAGGGGGTTTGAAAACAAGAGGCATTCAAGTAAAGATTAAAGGGATCAGTTTGCTTCGTAAATAACTTAAAATTGACAAGTTTCTCTAGAAAACCATTCAACACACTGAGAGATGCAACTAATCAAACCATATGATACCTAATCCTCGGAAAATCCTGCTCATCAGAAAATATTTGATTACAGACCATGGTAAGGACAGGAGCAGAGGTGGAGATGTTGTGCGCTTCTTTCTTTCTTCTCACTTGATTGGAGCTTGTAAGTCTGTAAGGCACCCAACCGCATTAGGAGACTCCAAAATCCCCTCTCCTTCATTTTCTTCCTGTCAGAGGTAGCTGAGAAAATTTAGACAAGATAAAAAGCAAACAAAAACCAGTCGAAACTGATTCCAAATATTAGTGATGTATAAAAGCAAGTTAGAAACAATTTTCCCTATACTGCATAGTAAAGAAAAGAAGGGAAAGTTTAAGGGCTTTCCCTTCTCTTGTTTAGTTTATCACTCAACCCAAACACGAGAGAGATATTTTTCCTCCTCCTACTTTCACCTTTTGTTTCTCTTCCTTTCCTTGGAACCAGACAAAAGAACAGAAGACCAACATCCTTCATGTGTTACCACTGGCTGACAGCCTGACACTAAATGCAACAAATGGAGCTTTTTTCGAAAATAAATAACAGAACAAAAATCACAGACAGAATGCATCCACTAGTTATTTCTCATACATCTTAACCTCCGATTCAATTTCATTCCAACTACTTCAAAAATTTACGTCAATAATTACCCCTTTAACCAACACTGTAGAAAACACCAGGTATTGGTTAGATCACAGGTAAACTACAATTCAGATTACACAACTCCAAATGCTATGTTTACTTAACAAGTGGAAATAATGTTCAGACCTACAAGGACAGTTACCTTTAATTATAGCTCATCTTTTCCTGGGCCTTTCTCTGCAGCTTTATCCCGATTCTTCTGGATATAGTCAATAATGTCTTCCTTGGTCCTCTCACCTTGATATAGTGAGATCTTTCCACTTGCTGACTTGAAATACATAGTAGGATAACCTTGGACCTCAAAAGTTCCCTTTGGAATATCATTAGCAGTGGCATCCTACATAACAGCAAAAGAAGACGTCATTAGAAATTTCCATCACTGAAATTACAAATATTTAGAGAAGATTGCAGTAGCTACCCGAAAAATAGGAGCCAACCTGTTCACTAAGGTGGAACAATAGTGAGACACATTTTAAAAATAAAAGGCATACACTGTTCTTTCTGCTTTTAAGATTATTCAATTGCAACATTATTTTAGCACATTGTTTCATGTGTTAAGCTAGAGAAATTTACTAGGTAGCAATTCAAGCAACATGTGATCTCCAAGTCTATACTAGCAAACAGATACTTGATGCCTCAGGCTTGATCCTTTTACCTTCAACCCTATGCAGCACTTCACCAATGCTGGTAGACACTCAGACCTAGTTATGATAGCATCAAAGTGAGCATTAGATGGTCCAGAATAGATGTTTAATCATTTTTGTCATCTGGGCCCAAATCTAATCCAGTTTTACATAAAGAACCGCAATCACACACTATACATGACAAAAAGTTACGGAACCCACTTTAGTTTCCTAGAATTTACATTCCTCTATTCCTGAAAAACAAAAACAACTTGGTGGCCCGACATGTTTCCTCCATTTTTACTCTATAAGCAACAAACAGATTCAAGGTTCGGAATATATTCCAGAATTATGAGATAATCAAGAGCTTTGAGTAGGAAACTCACAATTTTGGCAATCACAACACCTGCATCATTTGCAAATGAGACAGCCACTTCATCAAGGATGGGGGCCAACTGCTTGCAGTGTCCACACCAAGGGGCGTAGAACTCGATAAGTACTATAAGAAGCAACAACCACATGAATTATCATTGCTGCATATCCAACAAAAATTCTAGCAAAAGAACATGTACAGGTTCAGGAAGATGAGCAAGATGAACACGAGGATAATGCGCCTAAGGAAAGATGAAGAAAGGAAGAAATTGAAGTATGCCACATAATTGACTTGTAACTTTCCACGTGGCAGTGATATAATGTCATACTGCACCTAAATACATTGTGATGCACCTTGTTTAAATAATACTATGTCCTATTCTGCAGATGTTGAACTTATAGGATATATTTGATACTGTATTTTTTGAGCAGCTCAATGAGAAGAAGTTGGAACAACTTATCTCCAAATAGTCACTGTTGTAAATCAGTCTAGTATGCTTTTCAAATATATGAATGTCATGCTGAAAAGCCATGAGAGATGGTGAAATATACAATTTGATTTTCAACTACTTGCACTACACCAGAATGCATGAGAAGAAAGAAAATAAAACCTTTATGAACTACCTAAGAACAAAATGTTAATAAAATTTGAAAATTAGGTAGGGAATACCATTCTTCCCAGAGTTGAAAACCATATCCTCAAAACTGTCAGCAACCACAACTTTAACAGGTTCACTGTTAACCTCTGGGATAGGTTCTGATTTTTTGAAAGGTTTCACCTTGCCATCCTGAAGTATGATCAAGTAAAATAACTTCAGAAACAATACAAGAAACAAATTGTCCATAGAAAAAATGTTTCTTGTGGACTTCTCTTTAATGTTTCTTGTGGACTTCTCTTTACATTCAATTTGAACGTAAGAAGAGAACTCCAGTCCATTTAGGGCCCGTTTGGACATGATTTCAACTCAGTAAATCATGTTGATTTGAAGTTGAAATTTTGTTTGAACATGCAATTTGAATTTTTTAAGTTGTATTTTTTCACATAAATATGAAAGCCCCACAATCTATGAGAAACTGTTAAAACTTCCCAATTCTTACACAATCTTACCAATGAGCAAACCATAGTTCATAAACAAGGTATCGATATATCCTAAAAGATGCCACATTAATAAATCGCATATCTCCATGTTTCTTTTATAAATAAATGCTTGCGATTACATGCTATTACAAATTTCCATGTGCCATAGACAATCTCTTCTAGTCAAAGATGAGTCCTTTTTTGCAAAATTTAAAAATGATGGGCCCCTTCTTGCAAAATATAAACTTACGGGTCAAACTTTACATTTTAAAAGAATTGAAATCACAATTTGGAATTTGAAATCTCACTTTTGGGAAAATCTGGGATTTGAAATCATGAGTTGAAATTTTTTGCAGATTTCATGAACAAACACAAATTTCAAATCAAACTTGAAATTGGTGTTCCAAATCCTATGGGCAAACGCCTACTTAGAATGTAGGACCAAAGGGATAGATAAGATGAATTTATATAGATAATGGATGAGAAAACCTGGGGGGAACAATTAATCCAAGACAAACGGGTAAAAGAAAAAGGGTGAAAGCAGGGAGCATCATCACCTTAAACTCCTTAACCCATGAAGCAATGTGATCAGGTTCGATATTTGGTTTGAGATATTTCTCTCCATCACTCGTCTGTATAATGATTAGAGGTATCTGATCCTCTTTGAGTCCAAAGTACTGCTCAACATAAACCAAAATGTTATAACATCAATAAACAAGAAACGATTCAAACACAACTGATAAGAAACCTAACCTGGAAGGCACCTTGACTGGCCTCGACATCACCAATTAAGAAACTAAGATCATTTCCTTTGTACTGCTCAGCAACTTCATGATACTTGGATTTGAAACTATCAAATAGGTCATTGTTGAAATTTACAAACAGCATGGCCTGCCAGTTGCACATCTTCTATTAGAAACTACTCCCAAATGTAACAGGGTAATAGGGGCTTTGAGGGGAGGGGAGGATTAAGGTCTCCAGCTCTATGTAGTCCAAAAGTGATAATTAAGATTGCAGTTACTCTTCAATAAAGACACAACATTGATGCATGACGTGCATATTCAAGTACATGCAATCACAGCAATGACCAGAAGATGTGCTATGTCAAAAGTAGACCAATTCTTAACTCCAGCTCTAGAAAGTACAAGCTAGTAGGATATTCAACAAGCAGCAGCTATGAGAAACAAATTTATTTGATAAATACAGTGAAAACCTTAATCTTTTCTGGACTTCCCGGAGGAACAAGGATAATTTTAGTGAAAGACAGATGAATCCTGTACCAGTCTTTACACATCTATCTTTGCTTGTGGCGCTTTATCATTATACACGAAGAATTCATGCTGATTGCAGAAGTGAAAGAGCATCTAAGAACAAGTGCAATGAAAGACCATAAATTAGAAGTGAAGAAATAACTAAAAAAGAACCTACCGAAAAGAACACTTAAAAATAAAATCTTGATCCACATTTACTCTTCTAATATATCAAACAATGTTCCTCCAAATTGGAAAACAAGAGACATCAAGAATAAGAGAATTAGTAGCATGCATTATATGATTTTTCTGTATAGTGCATATCGCTTCTTATATATTTCAAGTAAAGAGATCTACCAACAACAAGTATTGGAAAGCAGATGCAGGTTTGGACAGCAAGAAGAACACCAGAATCTCAACAGGCAATATAAATCTGGTAGACCAAGTAAATGTTGCACCTTGGCATTTGGATTGTTGAAGAACTTAATAACGAATGGATGGTTGTTGGGGTCCTTGTTATATACAGTCACAGTAGGAATAGCTGCTTCTTCGACTAACTTTGCCAAGGCATCCACATCGAACTCCTACAAGGACATATGATCAATTATTGAAACTATGTTGTACATATGATCAATTATTGAAACTATGTCTAGTACCTCAGAAAATGTAGAAGAATTTTACACTGATCCAATACCTGAAAATCTACAAAAAGTTCATCAAAGGGCTTGAATAACCTAACCACAGGGCCAGAAACTGATGAATCCCCACGAGGAAGGAGTTTAGCATCCGAAGTATGACCAAAATCATAGTCAGCTCGCAATCTCTCAGCCAGAGCTGTAAAATTCTCAAATTTCTCACCGGAGAACTCTGGAAAGACACCAACCTATAAGAATTTAAAACCGTACTTATCAATTCCAATTCTGCAGATTTCTTGAGGGTTAAAACAATATGTGAAAACAGACGCAAACCAGTGTGAGAGAGAGTGGTTGTTTGTGTATTGGGTCACCCCAGCGTGAGCATATGTGTTTGTGGGTGCGTGTATACATATATATTTAGAGACATACAGAGGGGAGGGGGCACTTACGATAATGATATTATTGACATTTATAAAAGCATCTGCATCCTCAGAAGATTTAATTTCAGCAGAAGCAGGGCCACTTTGTTTCTTCACGTAAGAAACAATACCATCCGCCTCACGTGGTCCTTTGTAATCTTGAACAACACTACCTCCATACCTCAAGATCTTAATTGTGGGGAAACCTCTAATATCGAACTCACTGGCAAGAATCTTGTTTTTCTCCTCATTGGCATCAACTTTGGCCAGAACAACTGGTGGATCATTCTGGCTTAAAACTTGCGCTGCTTTCTCATACTGCAAATTGATAAGCAAATTGTTTAAATTATAGTGCTTGCTTATGCTCCAAAAGGCTATTACTTTTTTAAGATACTAAGGAATATGTTAGCGGTTCTTACTTCTGGAGCAAGTTTCTTGCAGTGACCACACCTATAAATATCAAAGTAATTAAAAGACTTGGAAAAAAAGTAATTTGCTTCTAATTTGAAGCATCTAATTTTCATACAACTTAAACAGAGATGGTCATCAGAGATAAGAAACAGAAATGGAAATAATTTTATTGATTCAATTATCAGAGTGCACTAAAGCTTCTAGCTTTGACCGTTTAGTCAGAGAATCAACTGTTTTATTAAGTCAAAATAAGCATCATTCACAATTTCATCATTTCTTGGTGAAATTGTTTCTAGTATTTGGTTACCTTGAATGTTGGAAATCTGAGGGAAAATGGTAGAAAGACTTTATCGTCCAACTCTTATTTCATATCACTTACTTCATTCAAGACTTGGGCATTGTAATCAATCTTTACTACTCAAGAATATCCCCAAACAACAATCCCCAATGGTTATCCTGCACCTCGTATGATTGGTAATATATCTACAACTTTTATATCAAATTAAACACGAGAAAATAATCCAGAAAATGATTTCACAAAGTAAAATATTTGCCCAGCAGAATATTTTTCATAAAAACCATATTCATGAAAAAAGTAACCTAGATTTAAAATAGTAACATATCCAAGTTATGGTAATCTCCGTTGCATCTGCTCAAGCTTTCACTGACTAACCGCCGTAGTTTCCAAACAAAACACCGATCGACTTTCAGTAGTCAAAAATATACCGACAAAAATCACTCTTTTATCGGAAACGAGAAATGGAAGAGATATCTGAAAGTTGCGTCTGAAGAGAGAAGCTACAGATTCAAAAACTACACATAGTAATGAAAATCAAAGCAATGTTTACCAAATAAACTGAAGTATAATCGACTAATTACCAAGGAGCGTAGAACTCGACGACGACGAAGTTGTGTCGACCTACAAAATCAGAGAAATTGGAGTGATCCAGAGTCACAACGAACTCCTTGGATTGGGTCTCTTCGCTCTCAGAAGCATAAGATACCGATCCTAGCAGTGCGAAAACACAGAGAAATAAGGAAATCCAAACCCTAATCGCCATTTTCCACTCTCCACTCTTCTCTCAGCTCACTGAAAAATATCTCCAGTTTCGTTTCTCATTATGGATCTCAAGAAGATTTTATATAGTAGCAGCATTTTGCAGATGGGAGCTTTCTGCGGAGCACTTCACTCTTTTACAACTGAAATGTCTAAATAGCCCCTGTTTATTTTTACTTCAATTCTCCTAAAAAGGGGAAAAAAAAAACTTTTGATTTTAATGAATTGTCTTTATGAGGTTGGCCTCATGAAATCTGATTTGAGATACTTTCTTTATTTTAATTTGATTATCTGATTATAATTTGACAT
>JACEIK010003394.1:121376-133718 GCA_018107945.1 Datura stramonium | reverse complement strand
AAATAAAATAATATAACTAAATTAGTGTATAATAATACTAATTAGTATATCATAATTCAAACTGAAAAAGTTACTTGTAAGTTACAAAAGTAGAGAAAGAATTACCCATAACTTTAATTAACTAATTTGACTAAGATTTTTTATTATTATCTGAATCGACCTTATCCTTTTCTTTATCCAAAATATCTTTTTATTTTATATTTTTTTTTCTTTTTTCATAGTTTTCATATCAACTCATATCTCATATACTAATTTTTTTTTCTTTCTGGCAAATCTTTCTTACTTCCTCATCATTTTCTTTTACAATTTCATTCTTACTCACCTCATTTGTTTCCTTTCTTTTTTCTTTTCCTACTTATATTATTTATTCTTTTATATATTTTTAAAATTTTTCATGCGTTTTTCTTCGCTCTCACACTAATTTTGTCTCCTTATTTTGAATTACATTTGAGTTATTTTAATTGGGTATCATTTCAATCGATTCTAAATATCAAGAGGAGTTCAAAACTTAAATTTATAGTGATTTGGAGTAGATTTGAATTAAATTTCACAAGAGGTGAAAGGAAGAAGATGAAATCCTTTATATTTTAATAGTGTATAATGTTGGCATAATTGTATATGAATATATAAGCACCTCTTATAATTTTGTATAATATTATATATTATGTGTATAATATTGTATATAAGGTCTTAAATATTGTGGTAAAAAAAAAATTAAACTCTTATATAATGTTGTATATAGAATGTATAATGTTATGTCAGAATTTTCTAAGCACTGCTATAAGAAAATAGCGGGTTATGCAATTGAAAACTTAAAATTTTAACTTCCTAGGTACAGATTTAATGTTATAAGTGGTACTTTTGCACAATTATCCTTTAAATAAGTATGTAATTATATTTTATTAAATTTAAATATTTGACTCCAACAAATTTAAACCAATTGCATGCTTGTATTTATATTGATCACTAAAGAGAGAGAGAGAGAGAGGAAGGGAAATTACAAGGTGGGGAATCAAACCGTCACCTGCATGGTTTACTATAGCAAATATTTTTTCATTTGAATTAGCTAAATAATATCAATATTCACCATCCTTACTTCTTTGATTTTTAGTCTATTTTAGTACAACTTTTTAGAGCTCTTATGTCTTAATCTTTATAAATTTTTTATTAATCTGTGAGCTACATAATGAAAAGACAAAGTTGAATGACCTTATTATCTATAAAAATTAAATGACTTTTTAATCCTTCAAGCAAAAATTATTACAACAAAATTTTTGTACAAAGGTAAATTACATTTTAATAAAAATAAGAAAAAAAGCATATTTATAAATATATAATTTTAGTTAATAAATTATGATGTAATATATAAAAATTTATATTAGTTCATATTTTACCTAGTTGCACATGCACTTTTTAATCTTCAAATATTATTTTAAATATTATTTTATAAGTATCTCACACTTTCACTATTATATTATTTTAAAAATTTACACCAAAATAATATAAAACATGCGTGCATTACACGTATTCAGAAAGGAAATTAAAAGAAACGAACAAAGATTCATGCCAAAACCAAAATTCTATATATCCTTATACTTCGTTTCCCTTTCAGCCGCCGCACTCCTTCGTCCCTCTTTCATTTTTTTCTTCCAGTTTAGTAAATTCAGGTTGTTTTTGTTCAAGGTATTGTTATATTTTTATGTTTTAGTGTTCTTGAATCTTTTACTACCAATCTGAATTATATTTTAAGGTTCAATTTTATAGATTATTCTAATAAGTTAATAACTATAGAGTAGTACCATTGATTGAAAACGTGAAGATTATAAAATTGTAATGTTGTGAGGAGTTACATAGCAGGAAAAAGAAATAGAGATGAAGATCGCTTGAGAATTCTTTTAAAAAAAGTATATAGGTTTATTCAGAATCTCTTGTTGAAGTTTTATTAGCTTTTAAAAAAAATTAAACTTGCATTTTGCATTAAAGTTTCTTTTAGATTTGCTCATTTTTTTATGCTAATTATTGTTTCTTTTGAATTTTTAGGGTGCATTTTAAGCCTTGGATATAAGAAAATCATGGATTCAACCTTAATGCCAAAAGTGAAACTACTTCGTCTTTAAACGCAATAGAATCAATATCTCTAATTTTCAAATCAAATACTTAGAATTTTTTTTAATGTGAACCTTCAAAATTTTGTAGAATAAAATTAAAATATCTAATATATTGTATATAGTCTTTATTATGTTAATTTGACAATAATTTGAATTTGATTTGAGTTCTTTCTTATCATCTAGTTTCTCATTAGTTAATCTTAGTTTTACAAACTTTATTTTATCTGTTCTATAATTGTAGACTAGGGATGTCATCTTCATTGTTCACTTATNATCTTAGTTTTACAAACTTTATTTTATCTGTTCTATAATTGTAGACTAGGGATGTCATGAACTTTATAAATATATAATTATATAGTGTTGAATTAACTGTTGAAATTACTCAAATGTTATTGTATGAAATAAGTGATATTTAAAGTGTATCTTCTAATTTTCATAAAATATTTGAGAATTTTAAAAACAAATTAATGAAAAAATAAAATCTGTGATGAAAATATTTATTGTCTTTAATATTGAAGCCCAAAACAAATAAACAACCTAACACTAGCAAAGACAAAGGGAACACAATGTTCATACAAAGATGTCCGAACCATATAGATCCCCTCCGCCTCCTCTAACACTCAATAATGGCGTAGTTGCCATCAGAGCTTCTCTGCCGGTGCCGTTTGAAGACCTGGGTTCATATGAGTGGGAGTGGGTGCCACGCTGACACAGTACATGAATTTCTAGAGTCCCCTGTAGATTATGACTGGATGGGCATAAATAAGACCCTCTGGCATGTGTGTACACGATTTTTGTGGTTGAGTGTTAAGGGAGATGGTGGAGGTGTGTGCCCGTCATGTTACCCTTGGTTGTATTGTTTGTGAATTGTTTGTGATTTTCTTTATGTTCATGAGGTGGATGTGAAACGTCCTATGAGAATGTGCAAAATTATTGTGGATATGATACAAATTGATAACAATGAACATGGTATTAATGCTAAGTGCGACTTTGTCATCATGCGTAGTTATTGAGTAGTTGTTGCTATGAATAACTGAGGAATTATAACTCCTAATAACTATTGTGATTGTTGCTTATTATTGTCGTTTTATGGATTTATGGAGTATGTGAAATGTTAATTGTTGATCTAATGAACTGTGTGATAAATGAACTGAGAGGAGTGCAGCTTGTCGAGTTACTCCCTACGCAGTGCCACTGCAGCGGAACCATTTCCGCTGCGGCGAGATCGCTGTAGCGGACAAGTGACCGCTACAGTGAGAGGTTTAATTCAGTGAGTAGGGAGTAGATCTAGTGTTCATAAAATTACTTGCATATCTGTGTAAAGCTGAGGATCCCTTTTTTATATCTCTATTGCTATAATTATCTGTTATTATGTAAGGTCGGTTGATGATGCCTACCGGTACTGTGTCATGTACTGACCCTACCCCTGCATTCTTCTCTGAATGCAGAGTTTGAGCCCGACAGTTCTTCACACCCTCACCTATAAACTAGAAGTTTTGGAGTTTTGAGAAGGTGAGCAGATGGGAAAGCAGTTCACTCCGCTGTTTTGAAGATGTCCTTCTCTTTTGAACACTTATGTTTCTTTTTCTTAGTTTATTTTTAAACATTCCTAGAGTTGTAAACAGACTTCTTATGCAATAACTTTCAGGTCTTGAGTAATTTTCTTTTCTTTGTAATGTTGGTTTAAGCGGTTGATTTCATGATGTAAAGTTATTTTAATAATTAAAGATAGCAGTTACCTTTTGCATGTCTGATTTTGTGGGTAGTATCGGGATTCATTGATTTGCCCACCAGAGGGTTAGTGTGGGTGCCAATCATGGCCAGTGGGGTCGTGATAAAGTTGGTATCAGAGCTCTAGGTTCGTTGATCTCATTATTCTAAGACGGGTCTAGTAGAGTCTCACGAATCGATGCAGAGACGTTTGTAACTTATCTTCGAGAGGCTACTGGACTTTAGGAAAACTCCTTCATTCTCTCCTTTCGTGTGATTACTTGATTCCAATTGGTATCTGGTGATCCAAATTGATATCTAACAATTTTATTCTTTTCTTTTCAGATGGTGAACACACAGGCAAATGGTAACAGAGACGCATCACCTGAGCCAACAGTGGCGGCCCCAGTTCGCGGTAGAGGAAGGGGCAGAGGTCGTGGCCGGAGACCCGCTGCGGATAGAGGAGGGATCGATGCTCCTACTCCAGTCAGGGAAAGGTCTGCATCTCCCGTGCCACCAGTAGTACAGGAGTGGGAGGTAGTTGAGGTCGAGGTCCCAAGGCAGGGAGAAGCTCCTGCCATGCTAGCGTCCTCAGAGGTCCTAACTCAGGTCCTTGACCTTCTAAGAAGCCTTGTGGGCACCAGGGCAGCGCCAATAACTCTAGTGGGACAACACTCAGGAATTCAGCATACAACTGTTGTGGCCCCAATGATTGATGATATATCAGAGGCGGTGGTGTTTCCGAGGCCAGCAGCAGGACCGGTGATGACAGGGGAAGAGCACGACTTATTTTGGAGGTTCACCAAGATGAAACCTCCCACCTTCTACGACATAGAGGCAGAGGACGCCTATAAATTCATCATAGGTTGGCATGAAAGGCTCCATAAAATGGGAGCAGTGGAAAAGTATGGTGTTGAGTTAGTGCATTCAGTTCCTGTCGTCCACAGCTGGGACGAGGTGGTCAGCCAGCTGCTAGAGGTGGTGTCCAGCAGGGTAAGGGACATGCTCAAGTAGGTAGGGGTGGCACCCAGGCAGGTAGAGGGGTGGCACCACCCAACCGGGGCGGTTCTTAGGTTGGTAACCAAGATCATTTCTATGCTTTTCTTGGTAGACCGGAGGCAGAGGCTTCAAACACCGTTATCACATGTATGATCTTCATGGTTGATAGAATGGCTATTGCATTGTTTGACCCGGGAACTATATTTTCTTATGTGTCTACTTATTTTACTTTGGGTCATGACCTTATGTGTGATGTGCTTAATACTCCTTCTGTATGTCTACTCCTGTTGGGGATTCTGTATTAGTGGATCGGGTTATTCATAACTGCATTGTTGAATTCAAGGTATTTGACACTCTGGCCGACCTAGTGATCTTAGACATGGTTGATTTTGATATAATCTTGGGAATGAGTTTGTTGCCCCTTACCCCGCCATTCTGGATTGCTATGTTAAGACTGTCACCATATCGGGTCCAGGGTCGTCTAAGTTGGAGTTGGAAGGGAATTGTAGCCCTACTCCTAAGAAACTTATTTTTTATATTCGTGCCCGTAAGTTGATAGAGCGGGGTTATTCAGCGTATTTGGCGTGTGTTCGGGACACTAGTTTAGAGGGTCATTCCATAGAGTCGGTCCTGGTTGTTTGTGATTTCTTAGAGGTGTTTCCTGCAGATTTGCCTGGTATGCCGCCGGAATGTGAAATAGATTTTTGTATAGACTTGGAACCAGGAACCCGTCCCATCTTTATTCCTCCATATCGAATGGAACTTGCTGAGTTTAGAGAACTCAAGGAGCAGTTGCATGAGTTGCTCAGTAAAGGATTCATTAGACCAAGTGTATCGCCGTGGGGTGCCCCGGTTCTGTTTGTGAAGAAGAAGGATAGTAGTATGCGGATGTGCATCGGCTACTGCCAGTTGAACAAGGTAACTATTCGAAATAAGTACCCTCTTCCTCGAATAGATGATCTGTTTGACCAGTTACAAGGAGCGACTGTATTTTCAAAGATTGATTTGAGGTCAGGTTGTCACCAGTTGAAAATTCAGGCTGAAGATATTCCCAAGACAGCCTTTCGGACCGGTATGGACATTATGACTTTCTGGTCATGTCTTTCGGACTCACCAATACTCCGACCGCGTTCATGAGCCTGATGAACGATATTTTCAAACCCTACCTGGATTTCTTTGTTATTGTATTTATTGATAATATCTTGGTATATTCTAAGACCAAGCAGGAGCATGAAAATCATTTAAGGATCGTACTGGGGTTGCTGAAGAAGAAGCAGTTGTATGCCAAATTCACCAAGTGCGAGTTTTGGTTGGAATCAGTGTCCTTTTTGGGGAATGTGATTTCAAAAGAGGGAATCCGAGTTGATCCACATAAGGTGGAGGTGGTCAGAAACTGGGCAAGGTCAATTAATGTGACAGAAATCTGGAGTTTTGTGGGGCTGGCCAGTTACTATCGTCGGTTTATGAAGGGATTCGCCTCCATTGCTTCTACATTGACCAGGTTGACACAAAAGGATGTGCCCTTCCAGTGGTCAGAGGAATGTGAAGCGAGCTTTCAGAAAATCAAGACTCTACTAACCACAACACCTATTCTGGTGTTACCCGTGAAAGGTAAAGATTTTGTTGTGTATTGTGATGCCTCATGGTCTAGATTGGGTGCTGTGTTGATGCAGAAAGGACATGTTATTGCATATGCCTCAAGATAACTGAAGGTGCATGAAAAGAACTACCCCGCACATGATCTGGAGTTAGCAGCGGTAGTGTTCACATCGAAAATTTGGAGGCACTATCTGTATGGAGCTCGATGTGAGGTGCTCACGGATCATCGCAGCTTACAATATGTATTCTCCTAGAAGTATCTCAATTTGAGGCAGAGGAGATGGATGGAGTTTCTTAAGGATTACGACATCACCATATTGTACCACCCAGAAAAGGCCAATGTGGTGGCAAACGCGTTGAGCAGGAAGATGATGAGCATGGGTAGTCTGGTTTACTTGGAGGCTACTCAATGGTCGATGGCCATCGAAGTGCAGACCTTGACAAACAACTTAGTGAGATTGTCACTAACAGAAATTGATGGAGTGTTAGCCAACCTGGAGGCTAGATCCTCGCTGTTAGAGGAAATCAAAACCAGACAGTTTGAAGATGAAAAACTGGGTAAGATCAGAGATAAAGTCCTGCGGGGAGAGGCCAAGGAGGCAGTGTTAGATGATAAAGGGGTCTTGAGAATAAAAGGGCGGGTGTGTGTTCCCCAAGTTGGTGACCTAATTAAAACTCTTTTGGCAGAAGATCACAACTCGAGGTACTCCATTCACCTCGGAGTCACGAAGATGTGCCACGATCTAAAACAACATTATTGGTGGGGTAGGATGAAGCGAGACATTGTGGACTACGTGGATCAGTGTTTAAATTATCAACTGGTGAATTACGACCACCAAAATCCTGGAGGAGTACTTCAACGAATGCCTATCCCCAAGTGAAAATGGGAGAGGATAGCCATAGACTTTGTGGTTGGTCTTCCTAAGACTTTGGAGAAGTTTGACTCAATTTGGGTCATAGTGGACAGGTTGACCAAGTTTGCTCATATCTTGCAGATCCAAGTGACCTACAACGCGAAGAAATTAGCCAAGATATATGTGAAGGAGGTTATTTGGTTTCATGGGGTGCCTATTTCCATTGTATTGGACAGGGGCACTCAGTTCACTTTCCATCACTTTCCATTTTTGGAGGACTTTGCATGCCAAGTTGGGTACGAGGTTGGACTTGAGCACAACATTCCATCCTCAGACAGATGGGAAATCAGAGCGCACTCTTCAAGTGTTGGAGGACATTCTCCGGGCGTATGTAATAGACTTTGGAGGTCATTGGGACAAGTTCTTACCCTTGGCATAGTTCACCTATAAAAATAGCTACCACTCGAGCATTGGTATGACACCTTTTGAAGCCTTGTATGAGAGAAAGTGCAGGTCTCCAATTGGGTGGTTTAATGCATTTGAGGTGAGGCCTTGGGGGATGAATTTGTTAAAGGAGTCCTTGGAAAAGGTGCGGATAATTTAGGACCTTCTGATAGCTTCTTAGAGTAGGCAGAAGCAATACACAGACAAGAAAGTCAGGGACATGGAGTTCATGGAGGGGGAGCAAGTGCTGCTCAAGGTGTCCCCCATGAAGGGGTTTATAAGGTTCCATAAGCGGGGCAAGCTCAGCCTGAGATATACTGGTCCTTTAATATACTCTGATGTATGGGGGAAATGGCTTATGAGCTGGCATTATCGCTAGGATTGTCTGGAGTGCATCCAACATTTCATGTGTTCATGCTGAAAAAGTATCATGGGGATGGAACGTATATCATCAAGTGGGACTCTGTGCTGCTGGATGAGAATCTGTCATTTGAGGAGGAGCCTGTGGCTATATTGACCAGAGAGGTTCGGAAGTTGAGGTCCAAGGAGATTCCAACAGTAAAAGTCCATTGGAAGAACTGTCCAGTGGAAGAAGTCACTTGAGAGACCGAGGATGATATGTGGGTCAAGTTGTTACACCCCGTAATTTGAATCGTGTGACGGACACGTGCGTAGTTATATTGAGAGTTTTAGAGTATGACACACACGGGAAAAGGCTCGAGGGATGAGTGGACGAGCATGGAATCAAGCGAGCAGGAGGCCGGGACCGGAGGCCCAGCGCACTGGGCACCGCGTCGCGCTAGGTAGCCTGGCGCTACGGCCGGCACGTCGCGCCTCTGCCTCTGTGCAATGGGCGGCGCGTCGCGCCTGTGATTTGGCGCTATGGGCGGTTCGTCGCGCCTCCCCTGCCACCGACCTCCCATGTATATATAGGCCCTTCACTTTAATTGAATCATTTCAAAACATTTTACATTCGGCCAGAAGTAAGGAAGTACAAAGATTTCGATCATTTTTCTTCTGATTACGCTATCAAACACCGTCCAAATTTAAATTAACTTCGGGTATATAGTTCTAAGCTCGTAGGGAGCATTACTATGGAGTTATTTTCATAAAATTCGCCCGGCGAATCGTAATCTCACTGAGCCAAAGTTGTCAGAATTGCTCCAAACTGATTTCTATATGATCACAGGCTTTAAGTAAGTACTTCTCCCTTCTGAACTCTCAGGAAATAATATGTTTTCGGCCATGTTCCATTAAGTTGAAGTATAGTCAATATTGGTATTAAAAGTTATCATTTTACATCGATTTTGGTATTGACATTCATCTCTTTCTCCCAGTACAACGGTTACAACTGAAGAGAGCTGGCGAATACAAGTTGAAACTCATCGGTTATTCAGGAAATGACAATCGAGGTATGTAAGGCTTAACCCTCGGCAAGTATACTCGTTGTATATTGTTACAACTTATGTTCTCGAATAGAAATGACGATTTCACATGCCGTAGATAGTTGCTACCATTAAATTGTGATTAAACATGTTGGAATTAGTTGTTGCTAGTATATAAAGATCAGATATGCTGTGAGTAACCACTATCAGTAGATTATGGTTATATATCTATTATGATTAGCTGATAGAAAATATATATGGATTATACCGTAGTATCCCTCGTCGGGAAAAGACATGATAAACACGATACGAGCTAGAAGCGTCATAGAAACTCTCCTATTCTCCGGTTCATGGTTTTAGTAAGATTGTGTGTTTTATTGCTAGGACTAGACATTAGAAACTCGTGAGGGTTAGCGAGCCTGAGTTAGTAGGGTGAATAGCATAGGTGAAGTCAGGGGACATAACTACCAGTTTGGCACCTGGGTTGCCAGAAAAGCACGCCCAGAAGCCATTGACGTAACCGCACATTCCAGGGCCCAAAATGTAGACAAAATAATCATAGTTTAGAAACAGTGACACTAGAGTTGTCTAGTGTACTGAGTGACAGCCTACCACCCTATTAATTATTACTAGTGATTGTCAGTCTCAGTAGACTCAGCAGTTATCATATAAGTCACCCAGGAAGCCAGCCCAGTCGTCCAGGTCAAATAGACCCGTGGGTACCCTAAGGAAGGGGACCTTATCAGTAGTTAGCGGCCGGGCCAGCACCCCAACCGGTTCCTATCACCCACAGGTTGCCAGGAATGGTTAGGTCTATATAAAGTTGTCTACAAGGTTGAGAACCGCCCAGAAAAGTAATATAAGATCCGAGTAGACTAAGATGAGTTCTAAGGGACTAGCAGTACCATGCTAGTATAGTACTGCCCATAGGCTAAGGATATCAATAAGCTTCTTAGGAAGCATTAGGGGTCGATCGCTCAAAAGCATGTTCGTCCAGGACCAACCCTATAGTTGTTCTAATCAGAGGAACTAGGTAGTTAGCCATTCGCGACCCCACAGTTGTTTAAGAGTTATAGTTGTCCGGGCAGGACATTCCGAGTTATGTTAGACCACTCCAGATTTTGCCCTATTCAGTCCAGACTATTAGAGATCATGATCACTATCAGGATCCTCTGATCAGGTATAGGCGCACGGCGTGCCTGCTAGCAGCCTTACAGACAATCCTAGGTGGCGAGCAGTGGTGGCGTTAGGCCCAGAAGGCCAGTTACACCTTTTGAGTGGCTAGATTTAGATTTTAGTACAACACCTTGGTTGGGGTTTCCCTCACTTAGGTGCCATCCATGAACACCCCAGGGTTACTAGCTGTGTCGACGCCCGCGAGGGGCTAGATGACGTCGCTCCAAAAAGAGCGACATGCCGTCCGCGAGGGACGAAGATGGGGTCCCAGGTCCTCATATGGTCCATTCCATGGATGGACCATTATATATACTCTGTATCGACACCACACACCCGACAAGCCTGGTGCCCTGGGTGCAGATATCAGGAGTCCACTGGACTCAGACACAGCTATAGTCAGGGGCCGAGCGGGCTCAGTTGTAGGCCCATAGGACCGGTAGGTTGGCTATAGTACTAGTAGAGTCATAGAAACCTATATATGGGTATATAGCTTGAGATGTGCTCGCCAGGGCTTATGGGGGCTTGAACGAGTTATTTTGTATTGATTGTGCCTTTCGGCTTATGGGTGCCAGGTGAGGTTCTTGTTGTATTCTTGTCTTCTAGTTATAGTTTACATATGTGTAATTATACAGTCTTAGCTTACGTACATGTAGTGTTGGTTAGATGCAGATTACGAATCAGCAGGCGTACAAGTTAATCTTTCTGCCCTTCTTTCTATTCACTTCCAGTCTTTATCAGCTTATCTATTGTCTTACATATTTGGTACATATTATACTGATACCCTCCCCTGGGCGCTGTGTTACTTGCCTGCAGGTTTAGACAGACAGGGGTCAGGATCTCCAGGAGCAGCTATTCAGAGTTCGCAGTTGGGACAACTCCTTTCATTCGGAGTTGCCAGGTTGTAGAGATTTCTGTATTTAAGTTATATAGCATTTTGGGTAGGCTGGTTCCCTGTCCCGAACACTATTTGTACTCTTAAAGGCTTGCAGACTATAGTCGTCAGTCAGTTAGTTGTATGTTGGCCGTGTTGGGCCTTAATAGTTATGCTTCGTGTGTTGGACGTGTGGGGCCTAGTATAGTAGCTCGTCTTCATTTCTGTTATAACTAGATAGCATGGTGGCCTTGTTGATCCGCATAGGATCCCTTTTGTTGCCTGTTGTTGGTTAGATATTTTCATTTACAGGTGGCTATACGGCCTTGTCGGCTGGAGGCTGTATTTATAGCCTAGGTATAGCTCGTTGTTTTCTTGAATTGAGTCACAGGCTAGCTCCAGGCGTGCATAAGCCTAGCCAGGTCAGTTAGTTGCCAGTGTTGCACCAGGTGCCAGTCATGCCTCCCAAGGTGGGGCGTGACAAACTTGGTATCAGAGCGGTTCATATCCTAAGGAATCTGGAATCCGTGTCTAGTAGAATCTTGCTTATAAATGTGTTGTGCACCATATTTTATAATCAGGAGGCTACGAGGCATGATAGTATGGTTACCCCTCTTTCTTCTCAGATCATTCTATAGAGCAGAATTGTATAGGGTCGAGTCCCTAAGCTTTCCTTGTTATGTCTGTCTAGAATAATGTTCGAGATAAGACAGACACCAGCCAGTTGCAAGATAACCAAAGCAGCAGGAGGAGGTACCAGTGAGGCATCACAATTGGGGGACAGTTAGCCTAATGGCGGAAGTAGACGTCTTTTGCATTTCCACATTACCCTCCCAAGGTACAAGGAACCTCATAACATGAGATAGATATGCCAGTGTCATCCCCAGTCCCCCCTACAACCTCAGAATAGGGGGTTAGAAGTATAGTGTATATGTACATATGGAGAGTGGTTGAAACCCTTAGTATTTACAAGTTATATAGACCGTTACGGTAGTAAGCCAGGGAGGGGGATAAGGTTGTCAATACCACTTGAGTGTCTATGAGGGAGTCCAACAACGATAAACCCCTAGTAATAGTGTCACGCCCCGTCTTGGGAGGTATGACTGGCACCTGGTGCCCTAGTAGGACCTGGACTGCTAATTGGTGAGCCTAAGCACATCTGGTGCCTGGATAGCTCTATCTCAGATTTCTGGAAA
>JACEIK010003394.1:94833-108148 GCA_018107945.1 Datura stramonium | reverse complement strand
GACTTTCAATTATGGTATTAATTCGCAAAATGAAGAAATTAACCTGCTGTAATAAATTAGAAATTATTTCACTAAAAATCCGTAATTGCACTCAGTATAATTTCAAAATCGTTCGTTAAATCTTATTTAACTCCCCATGTTAAAATTACATATACCAACCAATCGAATTAAATTTTTGACTATTTAATTCACTGATTAATTTAATTCTTTATTCATATGCTTAACTTATTTCATGTGACGGATACAAAATCCACCTATAAGGTTTTCATATGAAACTTATAAGCAACCATGAATGAGTATCATCAATCTCAAGGTCAAGACATGGATTCCATCAATTAATTAATTATTATTTCACAAATATTATTCGTCATCATCCAAGCTATCGGAAATATTTTAACTCACGAAAGAGTTTCACTCTTTGATAGATCAGATAACAAACAAATTACATTGATCATAATAATTATATCAAGATTAAGGGTGTAAGTACATTTAATGATCTAGAGAAGATGTTTCATAAAATTCAAAACATAAACAATCATCTCTCTTTGGTCCGTTCAATACACACAAAGTGTACTAGCACAAGAAGTTGGAATGCAACCATTTCCATAATCAAGAATAAATTATCTTTAATCTTGTGCTACGATCATACCAATGGATTTGTCCAATTTCTATTTTTAGATTGTGAACATGTATAAACTTTACACTTATAAGAACCGACTATTTAATCCTTCGTGTATAAGCTAATTAAACTCTATAAACTAAATCATTTACTATATAAGAAAAGGACATACATGCAAAAATGATCTACTTAAAACAAAATTTTATTAATCCGAATAAATAAAATAAGTCTTACATAAAAATAAAACATAATACTATACCAAACTGCATGGTTAATAGTATATCATAACAATCTCCCACATAAACTCATAACCATGCACCTACAACTTTCACGCCCATTCCTTCTACATGCTTATCAAAAGACTTCTGTGATAAGCTCTTTGTAAACGGGTCCGCCAAATTGTTCTCTGTTGCAATCTTCAAAACCTTCACATCTCCCTTCTGAGTTATGTTCCTAATTAAGTGATATTTTCTCTCGATGTGTTTGCTTCTTTTATGAGTTCGTGGTTTTGCAATCGCATTACTATTATCCCAATAAAGTATAATTGGTTCTTGAATTGAAGGAATCACTCCAAGTTCTCTTAGAAAGTTCCGAAGTCAAAAATCCTATTTAGCCACCTCAGAGGCAGCTACATACTCAGCTTCCATGGCGGAATCAGAAAATACATGATTGCTTGATACTCCTCCAATTTATGGCTCCACCTCCTAAAGTAAACATATATCGTGAGGTAGATTTTATTTAATCTCTATTTGACTAAAAATCTGAATCTGTATACCCAAAGGGCACTAGATCACCCAAGTGAAAAACTAACATATAATCCCTAGTCCTTTTCAGATACTTAATTATATGCTTAACCACAGTCTAGTGTTTATTTCCAGGATTAGACTGAAATTAGTTAATCATGCCAACAGTAAAGCAGATGCCAGGTGATGCATTGTGGGTTTACAACACTTTCGACGCTTAAAACTGAGAAAAATATGCATGATCTTAGGTGTGTTTATACAAATATGATGCACTTTTGCGTTGTTTTTAGGAAAATTAGGCATTGGAGTTGAAATCTGTAAAATAACAAAAAAGAGTGCAAAAAATAGGCTTAAGTACAGGTCTCAGTATGACTCGTACCTTGATGGTACGAGCAGTATATTTATTTGTGGAAAATTTCAGAAGGCCTGTACAAGACCAAGCCAAAGTATGACTCTTGGTATGAGCCTTACCTTCCTGGTATGAGCCATACTAGAGCAGTCGTGGAAAATTACAGAAGGATGCACTTTGACTAATCTCCTGGTACGGGTAGAAACCACGATTCGTGATGACTACCTACGACCCGTACCAAGGAATCGTGGTGAACTTCAGAAAGAATGTTGAATGGCAGATTCCATGGTATGAGAGACAACTGCTAACGTTCAAACTCACACTTCCTGACAAAGAATGAAGCTGACTTTGTCACTAAAGAACCCAACAAAGAGGTTGGGGTCGAACCCACAGGGAATAAGGTAAGATCTAGACTAATTCCGGTACTTAAAACTTATTGGTAAGTTATCTCCAAATTGGGGGGTTCAAAGAAAAAATAATATAAAGTAACATCATAATTGTAGTTGTTATCAAGATTTGCAAATAACTAGGGTAAGTGTTCCCCATGGGTTCATAACTACTTCGGGCATACACACGTGATCAATCCCAATGCTTACTTGTAGAACTGATAATTAGGGTTCATCCAAATAACTGGTTCATCCATATTGGATGACTATACTCAATCACCGGGTTAGGTCTTATGAGGGATTTCAAACTTACCATTATCAATATGTTCCAAATTAACTTTCTGCGACCGCAGCTCAAGTTATACAATGATCATAAAATCAAGGCTTTGTTATAATTCTCTTTTCCTAATCTCTACTTCTCTAGATTCAAGCAAGTAAAGAATTCGGACAAGTCCTAACGTTGCGCACCGTTAAGAAATATTTAATGATGAAGATAATATAATACAAACGTTTAACATTGGTTTTGACTCACTTTGTGTAACTCTATTTTGTTAATCCACCATGGTTCCCACAATCCTAGTTGTGGAGGTTTTAGCCTCTCATATTTGTAAGATTTTAATTAGCATTCATAGACAAACACATAATTAAATACTTACAATAATAATTGAAAGAAAACCTGCTTTGAGTATCAATAAACAAACTCAAGAACAATTGATAAAATCAAGTGTTGATCCTAAGAATTTCTCTCTAAAACTTGATAATAATTCACAAATAAAACTTTTCACAAAGCAATCACACGTCTACTACTTTCTCTCTATGTTGTTCTACTAAAATAAAACATAAAAGGTATTTATACAAATATCATAAATCTTTTCCTAAGCTAACAAGAAATTTTCCATATCTGGCGCCGGCTTGACTCACGACTGATCATACGACCCGTAACAGGGTTGTACGGGTCATACCTGCCTCTCGTACATTCCTTGACTGCTGCAGATTTGACTAAGTGTTGGCAGCTGGTAAGACTTGTACCATAGTCCTACGAGTCGTACAATTCATTCGTGGCTTGGCCCTGAAAACTTTGACATCCTTTGAAGTTTTCTACGAGTGTTGTAGTACACCTCGTACCTTCCTCGTACGACTCGTACTTGCTTGTTGCATCTGGAGTTCTGCCAAGTCTTTAAGAATCACTGAAGCTCCCCACAGCTCATGGTATGGGGTCGTAAGTCAATGTTAAGATCCATAGGTTCCACCTGTACCTAGAGACTGCCTTGTGCAATTTTTCTCTGAAGATTTTCACGGCTCCAGTTATAGCTCGTACCATCTTGGTACAACTCGTACTAAGATTCGTACTTTGCCTTCACCTTATTTTAGCCTTTTGAGTTTTTCCACGAGTCTCAGTACGACTTATACAATCAAGGTACAACTTGTAACGAGATTAGTACTTGGCTAATTTTCTGCATTTTTATGCATCTTTTGCACACTTTTTCTCCAACACCTATTTTTCCTAAAAATAAAGTAAAAGCACCTCATATCCATATAAATATACCTAAGTCCATGCTATTTTCTCAATTTTAAGCATTGAAAGTGCTGTAAATTCACAACACATCAACACCTTCAACTTAAGACTTTTGCATGTCCTCAGGTAAAGAAAACAAAACAAAACAAAAAAAATTAAAAACGACGCTTAACTAGAAAATAAACCTAGGATACTACAACCCGCATCAATCAAAATTTGCACCCTAAACTCAAATAGCTTTTGGCCTTTTTCCCCCGTAAATCAAATCAGCATATGCACATCAAGCAACCACAAACCATGATAAATAGGTATCTAGATATGTCATCTAGCTATTAACAGATAATCAAGTCATCACCAATGCTTTTCACACAAATAACTGGCAGAGTCAAACACAAACCATATACCCTCATAGCAAATGAAGTCCCCCACTCAAAGATATAGGAAAATATGAAACATAGGACTGAACAAGTAAGACTCTCACCCTCACAAAGAAGTTTCAAATACTACATGTTGGATACCATAGCCTTGCCCTTATTTTCTCTACTTCGACTCTTCAGATGGTCAGGTTAGGATCACTATACGACTTGATTCGGCGTGTAATGTAGGCTTTCGGGCTGGGTATGGTAGATATGTAATATTTTTAGTGACTAAACCCTCCTTGACACTACATACATGTGGCTCCATTCTTCACTTTTTCACTGTTTTTATTCATTTTTCTCTTTTTGTATCTTTTTTTAATTTTTTTCTTTTGTCTTGTCACGCCACACCTCATTTTTAACTCTTTTTATTTTCTCTTCCTTTTTCACTTCTCTGAGATTTATGCACCCCTACTCTAGCCACCCTTAAGTTAGGCATTTTGGCCTATATTGAGGTTCATAATATCCAAGGAGGGACCAGGGACAAAACAGGTTCATTATAAAAATGGATACGGTTAGGTGGTTAATAAAAAAAACAGTTCATTTAAGGCTCAAAATTGGGATCAAGGGAATCATATTATTTTGGTAGGGTCATTTAAGCTAAAAATGGGCTAAATAAAATTGGCCTATGATCCTTTTCTAACCAACCATCCTAAACCTATGTAAAGACCAACCAGGAAAGTTCTAGATCCTCTACGCAATATTGAACTACGTATTAGACCTCACTCACTCATGGTATACTACTTGAATTCATTCTACCTATCTGGTTTATACATGGCTAACAAGAAATACTCATGCTAATACACTAAATAACACAAAAATACCCACAGAAATCATTCTCTGCAATCATCAAGTACATAACTAATCATCAAAAAAAATTTAAACAGGGTCAATTTTTCAAACTTCAAAACTAGTACAATTTATTGGCTGAGTACTCCTAAGATACTTTCTAATTAAATAAGAACACAAAAATAAAATCCTAAACATGACAGTTCTACTAGATAGCATGCTCGAGGAAAAAGAAACATGGCAAGAAAAACCCTCGGACGAATCCAAAAAATCCCAAAAATACAAGTACACCCCCTCCCCTTTTTAAAAAGCATGCTTCGTCTCTGAAGCATAGAATGTAAGGAAGAAGGACGGGAACATACCTGTGGCACACTAAGAGCTCCTATCATCCTATGGAGGTAGCACCTCCGTTGCAATCGTGGCGCTGGAGGTGGCCGGCGCACTCAATGGTGTATTAGTAGGGGGAATGGTTACCCCTTTAGCAGTAGCGGTCGCCCCTATGACCTCCGGAATCACTAAGACTGAATGTGGCTTACCTGAACGGTCCTTGCCACCCACAAGCTCTGCATGGGTAGTGGTGGAGCTACCCGCTCCTCTTTCTCTCTCAAGCAGCTACGACCTATGCTCGTTGTAAGTCTGCTGGCTCTCCAATCTTGCCTGCTTGTGCTCTTTCTTTTGTCTCTTTATCTTCTTTTTTTAGGGTCTCGTCTCCAACATCCTTAGAGACCTATTTTTTTTCCTTTTTCCCTCTCAGCTCCTGTAGGCTCCCAATATGCCGCCAAATTTAGCTCCAGGTCTATGCCAATGTCGAGGTCAGGAAGAGTGGGGGATGCTATAATTTCCGGCTACCGTGGTGACAGCTCAGCCACTTGGCTCCGAAGAGCCTTCAACTCCTCACGGAGGCTGCCCGTGTCAGTCTGCTTGGCCATACGGTCATTGAAGTGGCTCTCAAAGATATCTAGTCTAGCATGTAGGACCTGTGCAGCTGCCTCAATCTCAGCCTTTACCCAAGGCTTGATGTTCTCCATCATAGATTGTACCTTCTTCTCAGCTACGGTCAGTCTCTTGGCCAGCTTCTGGAGAAATTCCCGAGGCACTAGTGTGTGCCCGGCTGGAGTCTGACTCAGAAGGCTCATAGGTGGTGCGGCAGAGGTGCTGGGAGCTGCCTTTGAATGACCGAAATCTGTAGCCAGTGTCTTGTCCTGCTCCTGTGAGGTGGGGGCATTCACCTACTCGCCCCAATTATTCGTGATACTGGGACTGTGGTAGAAAGTCATGTCCGGCTTACTAGGTTCATATCATCCCAGATTAAGCCAATATCTGCGATCCGCTGTCCTTCTATCAAGTGCTCCTCACCACGACGCACCTTGATACCTGCCTCTATGCACAACCTAAACACGAGACTCGGGAATAAGATGGTAGTGCTCAATCCAATAGCCCGATCCTGGATCTCCTCTGCAATGACCCTCAGGATATTGATGGGGTATCTGGACATGATACATGCCACCAAAGCTACTCTATCTACGTTGAGGGTATTGTCATTCACTGTTGGAGCCAATCAGTGGCGAATTAACATCCAATAGGCTTTTGCTATAAAGTTTAGGAAATTCTTTGTGACTTGCTTGCTGCTAGTGACCCATTCTGCTTCTTCTTTGTCCTCAGCAATAACCCTTGACAACCATTGAATCTGAATCCGCCTCTCATCAACGCCCAACCGTTTGATCTTTTTCATGGCATCCACCTGGTAGTCATATTGCAGTGTAGTGCGTGGTGGTATAAATTGGGGCCCATATAACAGCCGAGCAATAGTGCGCTCGAATATTACAACATTGCAGTCTCGTACCATGATGCTCTCTAGCTTGGGCTATTCTTTCAAATTTTGCCCCTCCTTTGCTTTTTGCTCCATGGTTCCAAATAATTGGCGTAGAACTCCCGGACGATCTCTGAAGTGTCACGCCTCAACTTGGGAGGCGTAACTGGCACCTAATACCACACTATACTCTGAGCTAACCTGGCTGGACACATACACTTCTGGTGCATGCCAGTAGCATATAGTAAGAATATAAACGGCTATATCTCGGCTATAAACGTAGCCTCAGGTCGACAAGGCTGTAATGTAACCCTATGCAAAACCAACTAACCCAACAGGTGAAATAACAATATCATTCTATGCTGGCCAAAAAGACCACCGTGCTATCTAATAGGTATTATAACTAGGCCCCACACAAACAACACTCAAATTACAATACATATAGGCTCTACACGGCCAACAATGCACTAGTAACTATAAACTGTAGCCTTTAAGAGTGGGAATATTGGTTAGGATAGGGCCCCGACCTATCCAAAACTATGTAACAAAAGATAGCTACCTTAGTGTGGCAACTCCAGAGGAAAAGGAGCTAGGAAATCCGCTAAAACTGAACAACTGCTACAGATCTCAGAACTTATCTTTTTGAACCTTCAGGCAAGTATGTAGCGCCCCATGCATGGGAGTCAGTACAATATGTACCGAATATATAAGACATTAATAATAACTGAATAGAAGCTGATAAGAAACTGAAAGTAATCAGCAGTAAGGTCCAGAGTTAACCTGTATGATATCATAACCATAGCCTGCATCTGGTAGACAATTATACAAGCAGGAACTTAAGCTGTATGATTCTACATTCATAAACTATATCTAGAAAGAAAGGATACAAGCAAGGATACAAAACAAGAACCTAACATGGCCCCTTAAGCTTGGAAGGTGCAAGCAACACAGAGACAACCTACCTAGGCCCCCATAAGCCCTGGCAAGTGCAAGAAAACTATAATCCCTATCTGTTTCACTATATCCCTGCAGGAAAGCTGTAACTAAAGCATACTCGATCTCTGAGACTGTATTCAAGCTTTCTGGTCTTCTGCAACTGTGTCTGAGCCATCTGGGCTCCTATAACTGTATATGAGCCATCTGAGCTTCTGCAATTGTGTCTGAGCCATCTGGGCTCCTATTACTGTATATGAGCCATCTAGGCTCCTATAACTATATTCGAGCCATCTGGGCTCCTATAACTGTATATGAGCCATTTGGGCTCCTACAACTGTATATGAGTCGTTTGGACTCCTGTAACTGTATGTGAGCCATATGGGCTCCTGTAACTTAAATAGTAGCTAACAAGCGTATTCTATGTGTCCACAGCTAGTCAGATAGTCATGAAAGTAATTATAAAATCAACTGGCTCAGAAAGGAAAAGGCGAGGTCCGAGGTGACCTAGCAACAGTCTGAAAGTCATACTAATACAATAGTCGTTCATAAGTGGATAACAAGGTTGTAGGCAATCAACTATATGGTTCTCTCGCCTAGAATAACTATAGGGCTACTAATAACTGGGTATGATACTAGGTGATCAGTCAAAATAGTCCTTTAGGCAGGCACAATAATTATTAACCTGAAGGGAACCATAATACTAAGGTTCTAGTTCATAGGCGTCAATCTGGTCTGTCCTGACAACATATAGCTCCTGTGAGCAATCTGTAGCCCTGTAGGCAGGTATCTTTAGACTTAGCCCTTCTAGGAAACATGTATGTGGGAATATGTATGAATATCCAAAGACGTTAGCCCCACGTATAACGGCTACTAAGATACTTACTTAGGATATCACGTAGTCCATCAGACTTCTAGCAACTAGGGTGGTTCCCTGGTCGATATGACCAACTGTAAGTCGAAAGAAGCTATACGGTCGCTGGCAATAGGTAGTTCATCTAGAAAGCTACCACTCGATTCATTAGGCAACCCTGGTGCCACTGACTCGAAGGTAAGGCCATTCTATTATGACTCTAGTCCTGTAGGCATCAAAGTACGCGAATGGTCTATAGGTGAGCTTTACTATATATATATAGGCTTCAAATAGGAAGTTATATTGCCAAACTACGCCCTATGTCGCCTAAATTAACCAAGTACGCTGACAACTAACCATATGCCTCTTTTCCCTCCATACGGCAGCACGACACTACTAGTCTCTCTAGATGGTAAATAACTGAATAGGTAATCTCTTTGTCGCTTCTAGTGATAGTTAAAACTGAATATAATCTTTCCCAACAAAGGATACTATGTTACAACCTCAACTCATCTCATAGAAGCTAACCAAAACATGTATAATCATAAGCTACTACGAAAGCATAGGTCGTATCAACTATACAACAAGAACAACTTTCCGAAAGAGGTTAGCCTTAACATACCTCAATTGTTGAATTCAGCTCAATCAATCCAGCTGCAATCAAGAACTTGTAATCCCTCCATATTCTAGCTTTTACGCTAAGGGAACAGGGCTATTATAATCCAACAGTTAGGCCAACAATTCATAGCCCACAAATATAACGATAATATATCAAAACGAGTTCAACTCGATGAAATCTTACGAATTCTTATAGATTAGAAAGGTAGAAATACTTACTTATCACTTGTAGACGTTTAGGACTTGATTACAAGTGATTTCTACAACTTCTACTCTGCGGGACTCCATCGAACCAGGCTAAATTCAAAAATTTAACTCTGTAGATATGTTCTTGGTAGGCCTAGGAATCATTACCTAAGAAGAACTTGTGATTAAATGACGTTTAGCGGTGTAATTTGATTTCACTTTGATGAAATTTATGTGAAGAAGTCGCATAGGCCGAGGGTCCTCTTTTTGAAATCTTAGAAATGAATTACATCTCACACTTATGCATATATATACTTGAGGAGGTGGGCAGGGTCCGCGGTGCGCCACCCATTATTCCACTTTATGGGTGCGATGCGCCGCTCAACGTGGGGGAGGGAGGTTCACGACGTGGCGCCCAATGCAGCCTGCCTCCGGTGTTCTTTCACCCGCTAGCTCGATGACATGCTTGCATGCTCCACCCCGAATCCTTCTCCCACTCACATCGTACTCTATAACTCTCAACATGCGTACGCACGTATTAGTTAAATGACGGTAACTTACAGGGTGTAACATCATCCCCCCTTAGGAACATTCACCCTCGCATGTAATCTAATCTTAGGCGATTCTGTTACTTAAGCTTTGCCCCAATAATTTAGGCAGAGTCTCCCCTTGTAATAGGGACTATTCAAAAACCAGAAATGCAGAACAGTCTAATATAGGCATCTCACAGGACTCTACAAACAACTGAAGAGCATAGCTCCACAACATATATGTAAGCAACTGAAAATAATAGCAACAAAAGCAACTATACAACAAATGAGAACTATCTCACCTCAACTGTAACTGTCTGAGTCTGTGTACTATCATCATAGGGTATGGAACAAGTGAGGATATCTATACCTCATGTCGTCCCTTGCTTCCCAAGTCATCTCTCCTACGTTCTGTCCTTCCATAAGACTTTAATAGGCTACATCTTTTGTCCTTACTCTGCGGACCTATCTATCTAATATGGCTATTGGAATCTTCTCATAGGAAAATTCCTCTGTAACCTGAACATCCTCAACTGGGATAACCCAAGAAGGGTCTCCTATGCACTTGCGTAACATCGATACATGAAAGACTGGATGAATAAGTTCTAGTCCCGAAGAACATTTTAGCTCGTAGGCCACTTGGCCTATCTTCCGGAAGATCCGGTATGACATGATGAATCTAGGGCTAAATTTGTCCTTCTTACCAAATCTTATAATGCCCCTCACTAGCGAAACTTTCAAGAATACCCAATCATCGACACAAAACTCTAATATCTGCGTCGTATATCAGAATAGGACTTCTAATGACTCTAAGCTGTCAATAGACGCTCTCTAATGATCTTAACTCCCTCTTCTATATGATATATCATGTTAGGTCCTATGACCCTGACTCGCCTATTTCAACCCATATTAGGGGGAACTTATATTTCTGCTCATACAAAGCCTCATAAGGCGCCATCTTGATGGTAAAATGGTAAATGTTATTATGCGAACTCAATAAGAGGTAGGTGTTCATCCCAAATTACTCTAAAGTCTAGCACACACGCCCATAACATATCTTCAAGCGTCTGAATCGTGTGTTATGCTTAGCCATATGTTTAGGGACAAAAAGCTGTACTCAGGTTAACCTATGTTCCCAAGCTTTTCTGAAATGACTTTCGGAATCTAGCAGTAAACTAGGTCCCTCTGTTGGAGGCGTTAGAAACTGGGACACTTATGCAGTCAGACTATCTCCTTAATGTACAATTCAATATAATTTTCAGCTGAAAATGTAGCCCTAACTGGCAAGAAATGAGCTAATTCTGTCAACCTATCAACATCGACCCTAATGGAGTCAAATTTATGCCTGGTACATGGTGAACCTGTAACAGGGTTTATATTGACTGCTTCCCACTTCCATATAGGCACGACTATCTCTTGAGTCAGCCCGCTAGGTTTCTGGTGTTCGGTGCCTACCTGCTGGCAATTGGGACACTGTGCTTCAAACTCAGCAATATCTTTCTTCTTTCCATGCCACCAATAAATCTCTCTTATCTCATGGTACATTTCACAAAGGTACATTTCCGTCGGGCCCGGTTGAAAAGAATAACGAGAATAATGTACCTTTGCCATAATTTGCTGGCTAAGCCCTGCCACCTCTGGAACATAGAGTCAGTCTCTGAATTTCAAGACTCTATCCCCTATTAGCTCAAAGGCCACAAACTTCTCCTGCTAAGCCTTGCCCCTGTTATCTGCACTAGGCATGGGTTTTCGTACTGTCTCTCTTTCTCCTCCACAACTAGAGATGACACTGCTATATTCTGCATCACAACCCTACTATCATCTGAGTCCATCAATCAGACTCCTAAACTAGATAACTGGTGAAACTCTCGAGCTAATTCTCTCTTTTCTGGTCTCAAATATGATAGGCTGCTCATAGATCTGCAACTAAAGACATCGGCTACAATATTAGCCTTTCCTGGGTGATACAAGGTGTCTACGTCATAATCCTTTAGCAACTCAAGCCAATGATGTTGTCACAATTTCAACTCTTTCTGTTTAAAAATATACTGGAAGCCCTTATGATTAGTGAAGATGTCTACATGGACACCCTACAATTAATACCTCCAAAATTTTTGAAGCATGGAATACTGCATCCAATTCTAGGTAGTGAGTAGGATAGTTCTTTTTGTGTCTTCTCGAAGCACCTTACCGTGCTGCATCAGAACACATCCTAACCCCCTACATGAAACATCACAGTATACCGTGTATCCCTCTAAGCTCTCTAGCAATGCTAATACTGGTACAAATATCAATCTATCTTTTAGCCCTTAGAAACTCTGCTCACAAGCCTCAATCCACTAGAACTTAGCTGCTTCCTGAGTCAGCTTTGCCAATGGTGCTGATAGGGCAGAAAATCCTTCTATAACCCTTCTGTAATACCCAACTAACCCCAAAAAGCTGCAAACTTCTGTTGGAGTCATGGTTCTAGGCTAAGTCTTAACAACCTCTATCTTTTACAAGTCAATCTGAATACCTGTACCTAATACGATATGGCCCAAGAAAGCTACAAAGTTTAATACGAACTTACTTTTAGAGGACCTTACATATAACCTGCAACCTCTGGAGATCCGGAGTACTGAATTCAAGAGATATCCATGTCTTTTCGCAATGTGGCTATAATACATGCTTTACATATTTTGGTGCAAGCGCTGCTATGAACTAGTGTATCCTGGCTGGCATGGTATCAACTAATGTTGGAACATATCTAGCCAAGGAATCAGACCTCAATGCGTACTCTCTAACGCATATCCTGTCCCATTTCAGGTATAAGAACTGCTCTATTCTGTCCTATCGAATCTCTAAAGGAAAATAATGGTCTATAAAGGCCTCAGAGAAGCTGTCCAAGTAGATGAAGATACATCCCTGCCTCTAGACCTTTCTCAACTCTCATATCATTGAACTGCTATATCCTGAAATTGAAACATTACTAACTTAACTGACTCTGCGGAGGAAGCCTACATGAGCCTGAATATCCTTTGCAATTGGTCTATGAGGTTTTAAGGGTCCTCTCTATGGTCTGTCCCCGTGAACTGTAGAGGAATCAAGTAATAAACTCACAGATCTTCGAACTTTTGGGCCCCTTAATAGGCTCGTCAGCAATTGGTACTACTGGCTGGCGTTGGGCAACCATCATTTGAGTCAACATATATATTGCATTCCTAACATCCTAATCTGTGGGTGTAAGAAGAACTGAAAGTAGTGTTGTCATATTGTTGCCTTATGAGATTTCCGATGCCTGGGGGAATGCTGGGAAAATCGAGAAGATGTCTCCCTTTCTCCCTTAGGCTAGGTACAAAGGGTAAACAATAATACTAAGGTTCTAGTTCATAGGTGTCAATCTGGTCTGTCCTGACAACATATAGCTCCTATGAGCAGTCTGTAGCCCCGTAGGTAGGTATACTTAGACTTAGCCCTTGTAGGAAACATGTATGTGGGACATCTATATGAATAGCCAGAGGTGTTATCCCCATGTATAATGGCTATTAAGATACTTAGGATATCACATAGTCCGTCAGACTTCTGAAA
>JACEIK010003394.1:75497-87151 GCA_018107945.1 Datura stramonium | reverse complement strand
ATGGCTCTTCTATATAATTAAAAAATAGAAATATACAATAAAGTTAAAGTAAAAATGAAGAAGCAATAAATAAATTTAATAGAGAAGAAGGAAAAATCAAGAGCAATGGAACATTCTAGTGTTTTTGTATTTTTATTATGAAAGAATATCTAACTTATAAATTTTAACATGTGTTTCTTTGATGAGTTGGTAATTTACCAACTCATTAGACTCTAAAACTTGTGTTTATGCTTAGTTCTTGAGTAAATTATATGGATTTACGCTCTTTTTGTCTTTGTTGTATGCACACGCACAAATGTGTAAAAAAGAGCAAAATTGGAGCAAAAAGAAGGAAATGAGAGCAAAGCGGCGTATCACTGATGAAAATCGGTGAAACGTCGGACAGAGGCCGATCAACACTGCTTCAAAGGAAAAACTGCCATCGGCGAAATACGAATCGCAAACGGCGAGTCGCCGGATCAATCACCGAATCATTAACCAAATTTCTGGAACGAGGGACAAAACCTCGGCGGTTTGCGGAATAAGATGGGCGAAACGCCGGATGTGCCACCGAAGCTAACTAGAATTTGGTAATGACATAACAAAACGCATTCGACGGTTCACGAGTATGAACTGGTGAATCATCGGTGTTCCGTCGATGAAGAGACGGTGCTTAGGGGTAAAAGAGTCAACATGGAAAAAAGGAAAGAGAGACCCTACTTTCTACATATAGTCTAAGAGAAGTACAAAGGGGTAGTCAGCTTTCATTGTAATTTTCCACTTTTTAGAATATTCCTTTTGCAGAGAAGAGTAGAAGATTGTAATTGGTGACTTGAGATTTATTCCTTTACTTTTTCTTCTACTCCATAGTAAGTGACTACCATTGTTGCGGACCATTATTGTGAAATTGATTTTTCTACTTTTGTTATTGAATTTGCTGAGTCTATTATTAAATATGCTTGTGAAATTCTTATCATGAGTTGCTAAATCATTACCTAGAAGTGGGGGAAGATGATGATTGTTGATTAAAGTAGGAATTGCTAGAATTATCTTAACAATGTTCAGCTAATTGTGAATCTATTAGATTCTCTCCAATCATTAATTGAAGATCCATTGATTTTCATATGGGTCTATGTTTCCTTATTTGATTGTTGCTTGAAAAAAAAGAATTAAGTATTGGGAGAGAATCTAATAGTGGGTATGGTTGGGAGATTGTGAATTTGGGCTAGAAATAGTCAAATTCATGCTCTCATTCCTAAATTAATTGCTAATAGCTAAAAATAGTGCAACTATTAATCCAAATCACATTGGACTGAGTTGATTGAGTCTAGAGGTTCGAAAGAATTCTAGCTAGAGGTATGAAATTGGCTGAAAAGGATGGAATACCTCTGTTCGCCTAAGGTTATTCACATTAGTTGAACTTGTGAGATGATCTAGCAAGATGTTATCTAATTAATTGATCATCTACACCCCACCTCTAGGATTTTCACATCATTGTTGACAACTTTGATAAACCTTGCTATTTGAACTAAACCACTTTAGACTTGATAATCTCTTACATATTGATACTCCCCTAATTGGTTCTCATTTGTGTTTGTTTTGAGTGGTGCAATCTAAAGTCAACTTTATAATCGACACTAGTCACTATCATCCCCCAGTCATCGTGGGATTCCACCCCGCACTCGTTCGAGTTACTTGTTTTGATACTTCAACCGTGCATATTCTTTGAAAAAGAGGGTATGGTTTGAACGTCATCAAAAATGGCGCCGTTGCCGGGGACTAGCGTATGACAATCTCGTGATGGATTGTTGAGTTGAATTAGTTATATACCACTGTGCTACTATCACCAAATTTTGTTGTGCAACTCATGAGTGGTCGTGAAAGGTGGTCACGAAGTCCCGAGGGAATTCCCTATTGGGAAACTATTAAGTTAGTAGAAAAAATGTGGTGCAGAGAGGGAAAGAAAGATGAAATGCTGATGGTTATGATGAAGCAGATGGAGTTGTTTTCAGGATATATGAAGGGTTTCCATGTGAGAAACGATCAAGCCACTTTTGACTATGAGTATGATTATCATGGAAACCAAGGTCGGAACAATGTTTGGTCAGCTGAAACAAATATCCAGGAGAGTGATGAATCACTTCCACCTCACATGGAAAGTACTCTCGAATTGGTGTTGGAAAAGTTCCTCTCAACGGATGAAGGAATTCAAGAACTATGAGGCAAACTTGTGGACCTTACAACCACTGTGAAGAATCATGAAGTCTTAATTCAGATATTGGAGAGCGGTATAAGCGAGTTAGCATCTCAGGTGACGACCCATGCCATTGAAACCACTATGTCGTCACCCCAGGCTACTAAGGATGATGACATCTTCGAGAGAGAGATGGAGGAAGAGTTAGTAGGGAAAGCAATTGCTGATTTCTTGTTGGAAAAGATAGAGATTGAGGAGGTTTATCATGTGCACAAGGAGACGAGATATTATACTTTCCAACCAAGAAAACTTGACCTTGATTTGAAAAATGTACACTTCATCCATCACAACCTTCCATTGTAGCTCCGCCAACACTTGAGCTCAAGCCTTTACCCATTCATTTGCAATATGCATACCTGGGGGAGGATAAAACACTCGTTGTCATCATTTCAGCGAAACTCACACCTCCTCAAATAGAGAAACTCTTGGTGGTGTTGAAGGGACACATTAGAGCTATCGGGTGGTCAATAGCCGACATAATTGGTATTCCCCCGGGCATTTGTACGCATAAGATCAATCTCCAAGAGAATTGCAACCCATTCGTTGAGTATCAAAGACGTTTGAACCCACCAATGCAAGAGGTGGTAAAAAAGGATATTATTAAATGGTTAAATACAGGGGTGGTATATCTGATCGCTGACAGAAGTTGGGTAAGCCCCGTGCAATGTGTACCAAAAAAGGGGGCATTACAGTTGTTCCAAATGAGAAGAATGAGTTAATCGTGACTCGCCCAATCATGGGATAGAGGGTTTGCATGGATTATCGGAAGCTAAAATCATGGACGAAGAAAGATCATTTCCCGGTTCCTTTCATTGATCAAATGCTAGACAGGCTGGCTTGTAAGGAGTATTATTGTTTCTTGGAATGATACTCGGGATATAACCAAATTTCAATTGCACCAGAGGACCAGGAGAAGACCAGATTCACATGCCCCTATGGCACCTTCGCATTCAAAAGAATGCCTTTTGGCCTTTGCAATGCCCCCGCCACTTTCCAAAGATGCATGATGTCCATCTTTTAGGACATGGTAGAGGACACTATGGAAGTCTTCATGGATGACTTCTCAGTTGTAGGAGATTCTTTCGAGGACTGTTTGACACACTTAGAAGAGGTATTAAAGCGATGTGAAGAAACAAATTTGGTCCTTAATTAAAAAAAGTGCCATTTTATTGTAAAAGAAGGGATTGTGCTGGGACACAAAATTTCAGAAAAAGATATTGAGGTAGATCAAGCCAAAGTTGACTCTATTGCTCAATTACCTCCACCATGTACTATTAAGGGTATCCGGAGTTTCCTTGGACATGCGGGATTCTACCGTCGATTTATCAAAGACTTCTCTAAGATAGCACATCCCCTGTTTAGGCTGTTAGAGAAGGAGGCAAAGTTCAATTTTGATGAGGCATGCATAAAGGCATTTGTGGAGCTGAAAAACGGGTTGATCTCTTATCCAATCATTATAGCACCTGATTGGTCAAAACCCTTCGAGCTCATGTGCGACGCTAGCGGGGTTGCATTAGGAGCTGTACTTGGTCAACAGAGGGACAGGATATTTCATCCAATTTACTATGCTAGAAAGGCCTTAAATGATGCACAAACAAACTACACAGTAACGGAACAGGAACTATTCGCTGTAGTGTTTGAATTTGAAAAGTTTCGGGCATATCTGTTAGGAACGAAAGTGGTGGTACATACGGATCATGCCGCACTCAGATATCTAATGGAAAAGAAGGATGATAAACCAAGATTGATTAGATGGGTTCTACTGTTGAAGGAGTTCGATTTTGAGGTGAAAGATCGTAAGGGATGCAAAAATCAAGTAGCCGATCACCTTTCGCGCCTAGAATCAAGGGAGAAATCAAGAGGCCGGGAGGAAATAAATGATGATTTACCGGATGAGCTTATTTTAGCCACAACCCATGATCTAACACCATGGTTTGCAGACTATGCTAACTATTTGGCCAGCAATATTATACCTGAAGGGTTGAATTTTCAGCAAAAGAAGAGATTCTTGCATGATGTTCAGAAGTTCTATTGGGATGAACCATATCTTTTCTGGACATGTGCAGATGGCTTAATCAGAAGATGTGTGCCGGAAGTAGAGATGATCCCAATTCTAGAGGCCTGTCATTCTTCACCTGTGGGAGGACATTATGGGGGTGTACGAACAACAAAAAAAGTGCTACAGTGTGGGTTCTATTGGCCTACTCTACATAAGGATGCCCACGACTTGGTGAATCAGTGTGATCATTTCCAAAGGATAGGGAGTATTTCCAGGAGGCATGAACTCCCACTACCACCAATCCTGGAGGTAGAAATGTTCGATGTATGGGGGATCGATTTTATGGGTCCTTTCGTGAGCTCTTACGGGAATAAATACATCCTGGTGGCAGCGGATTATGTCTCAAAATGGGTGGAGGCGGTTGCACTACCCAATAATGAAGGGAGGAACGTCACGACCTTTCTGAAAAAATATATTTTTTCACAATTCGGGACTCCTAGAGCTATTATCAGTGATGGAGGGTCTCATTTATGCAATCGAGCCTTCAATGCATTGCTGGTTAAATAAGGTGTTAAACATAAGGTGGCCACCCCGTATCACCCACAAACAAGCGGTCAAGTAGAAGTGTCAAATCGGGAAATCAAATCGATATTGACCAAAATTGTCAACGTGAGTAGAACTGATTGGGCTCGGAGGTTAGATGATGCTTTGTGGGCGTATCGGACTGCACTCAAAACACCGATAGGGATGTCCCCATATCAACTAGTGTTTGGTAAATGATGCCATCTCCCTGTGGAGTTAGAACATAAAGCCTTATGGGCATTGAAAAGGTTGAATCTTGAGTGGGGAAGTGCAGTTCAAGGGAGAATTCAAAATTTACACGAGTTAGATGAATTCCGAATGAGGGCATATGAAAATGCAGCAATTTACAAAGCCTAGATGAAGCATTATCACGATCAAAAGGTGTTGCAGCGTAGCTTTGCCCCAGGAGATTGGGTGTTGTTATTCAATTCACGCCTCCGTTTATTTCCAGGGAATAGAAATCTAAATGGTCGGGCCCCTTCAAGGTGACTCAAGTATATGAGAATGGGGTAATAGAGCTTCAGGGAAAGAGTGGGAGTAAGTTCAAAGTAAATGGCCAACGAGTTAAAAGATATTTGGGGGTGTATGAAGTTGGCCGAATAGAGGTCATGTTCCTAGATGAACCATAGAATTTGAGGATCGTATGTTGTTCCACGACATTAAATAAGGTGCTTCTTGGGAGGCAAACCAAGCATCTTTGTTTCTTCTAGACCTTCTCATGTGTCTTGTTGTTTTTTGATTTTCCTTTCTCTACAGGTTAGGTGGAGTCACTCCGAGTTAGAGCATAAACCGGGTGGACTAGCGTTAAAAGGGCGATACGCCGGTGGATTTCGTGAGGCGCCGACTGGTCGCCTATCCTTTCCAGTACACTGAAGATCTTTCAGGTACATCGACGACCTCATATTTGAAACGCAATGACAATGTGTGAATCGCCGAGCAGTCACCGATCAGGTCCTCTGGGACTGATCCAGACACATACACCGACGGATCCATCGGTGGACCGCCGACTAGAATCCGTGGACCACTAGTTGATGGCCGATGGTCACAGAATACCTGAAGCTCAAGCACATAAGCGGCGGGTAAGCTGCAACTTGCCGTCTCAATCTGCGAGTCGCCGATGAATCACCGGTCACGAAGCAGAGCACTAGGTTGAATGTAGGGCAAAAGAATTATATCAACGCATCACAAGAGTGATTCGATGAACCGCCAACGACACATTGGTCGAGGTGCGGCCTTTTGCATATTGAAGGTCAAAGCGAGGGCCCACAGAATCACAATGACCTAGTCAACCACCCTAGTTCTGCAAATATTCTCCTAGTTTTCTTTTTCCCACCATTTTTTTCTCTCTTTTTGTCTTTCCATTACCCAACCTCCCCATTTCCCCATACTCTTTCATTATAAATCCTTCCATTTTCCCACCTTCTCACCAACACACCCATTAAATTCTCCACCTTCCCTCAACCTTTCAAACTTCCATCCCCCCTTATAAAACACCTTCCATTTCCTACTAATCCCCTCACTTAAATCACATTTTCATCCTCTACCACATATATCTCAAGGTACCATTGCAAGTTTGCTAAGCTTTGTGAAAGTTCAAGAGTGCCAGAAATCCTTCAATTTGGTAAAAATGTTCTTGCCCTTGTCTTATTTTTATCATTAATGTTGTAAGGGTAGTACTTTTTTTTCCTTCTTGGTAAAGTCTTCAATGTGCTATGCCTGATTAAATTAAATGGGATTGTGCTTTTATGGGTGACATTCTGAAGAGGGTGAAGTCTGAGTAACTTTTTGCCTAAAGCATGATGTTTTTCCCAATGATAGACTGGGTGATGCCATTCTTAAGGGCTAAGCATCGTGAATATATGTTTGATGAGTGTGTTGTTGATTTATATTATGATTGGGTGTGAGTATGTGTTGATGGGTGCATGTATTTTGCAAGTGCAAAGTTTGGACGATGTGGGTCGGAAAATCGCCGGTCTGGGTCGGCGAAACGCCGAAAGGAACGCTGGGATAGTTACATTAAGCGACTTCCGCATTGCGTCAGCTATTCCCGAATCAACACCGGCGACACGCCACCTAATCGTCGGTTCACCAAAGGTTTTATCATGCTTCTGTTTCATATCGGCGGGTCCACGATGGTCTATGGTTCTCTCTTGTGACTCATCGATGACTCGTCGTTGTAACTTATGCCTGTATATTTCTCACCTTAATGTTTTCTATGTGTGCCTTGCTACTAATTTTCAAGTAGCAGCATAACGCTAAACTTCTTTTGCAGTTTCATACATGTTTCTCAACCCCCTCACACAGGCCAAGCATCAATGTCTACCACTNCCCGCGTTGCGGTTTGTATTGGACCGAATGGAGGAGTATTACCTGGCTTTTTAAGAAGCGTCATGTCATTCATGTAGAAGCCCAATTTGACATCAACTCTTTCAGAATTGCATTCCCAGATATCTATCAACAGATTGGTTGCGAGACTAGGTCCTTTCACTATTCTGGTGGACCCTTACTTTCCAGAATTAGTGTGGGAGTTCTATGCATCATACAACGCAAGGCAAGACTGTCTACAACACAAGGGCAGCTCTGCAACATGGCCATGCCTAACTTCAGTATGGGTACGTGGGCTAGAAGTACCCATAACTCCAGAGGCAATAAATTCATTGTATTGGGTTGAGCCGATTCCATCACACCCCATATTCCGCATGAAGATGGACAACAAAGCACAACAATTCCGATGGGTAGCCCACATAATTGCACATGGCCATCCACAATGGGCCCTTTCTAGGGGCCTCATCCATTGTCGTGACTTGAAATATGAAGCCCGCATGTGGTTGGACTTTGTTTGTGCGAGATTAATGCTCTCTCAAAATACATCAAAAGTACCCATCGAAGTAGCCATCCTTATTTCTTGCATAATGGAGGGTGTTCACATCAATGTTGGGGAACTCATTGCCGATCAGTTCAAATGGAAAGCTAATCAATAGGCCACAACATTTCCCTTCCCTAACCTGGTGAGTATGTTATGTCTGCGAGCCGCTTTTCCTTTATTCGACAATCAGATAGGACTGTGCAGGCCGATCGTGTGATTACACTGGCCAACAAAACTAATGAAGATGCTCAGGTCCTGAAGCGATGGAAGTATATAGAGAGCAATCATTCATAACCAACTATGGCGTCTTCCCATACATCTGAAGCGCTGGTTCGTATAGCTGAGCCCCACACCACCGCATATCCGGATCTGCTTGTGTTAGCACAAAAGGTCAAAGCGCATGAGAACCAGCTTGTGAAGTAGCCAAGGCTATCCCTTCCATGATACACCTTGCCATTCAGAGAGCCTTGTAGCCTACCCGATACAAGTTATCAGGCCTATGCTCCACAGTTGATGTTCTTGAGAAAGAGGTCGTTACTTTAAGGAAGGAGATATCTTTACCGAGTGCAATGCCCTCTCCTAGCCTCCCATCACATGTGATGCCTGCAATGATGCACGAGAAGCCCAACGCACCCAAAAGTCCACCGGATGATTAGTGTGTGGGGTACGATAGTGCTTTAGAGATAGTTTCTGATGAGGAAACGTACCACAGCCGGCCTTCTCCCCTTCCAATGCATTCGGTGTATGATGTTGATCCCTCATGGACACCAGACGGTGTGGCAACTTCTTACTATGAGCTTCACACTATGCCGGACAAGTGGGTAATTCCAAGTGGTGGGGGACCAATGACCCTTGCACCTGATCCATAGCAACCTACGGTGGAAGAGATGGCTTCTTGGCATTTTGATGCGGCCACCTATACTTGGAAGCGGCCACCTAATCACTAACTAAACCAGGAAGCCCTTTTTACTTCTTGTCTTTTCTTGTGGTTACATTGAGGACAATGTCTACTTTCATCTTGGGGGTGGGGTGTTGATTTTTTTTGGGAATGATGGCTAATGATAAAATAGGTCTCTACCTTGAAGTGCAAAATTTTGAGAGTATGAACTTTTTTCTTTTCTTTGTTTCCATGGTAAATATTAGTGTAGAAATTAAAACTCTGAAAGTTTTCTTTTGACCACGGTTCTTTCCCAAGGGGCATTCTTTTATTTGTTGAACCGGGTTGGTATTTCCCGATGATAGATTGAGTGGTGACATTCTTAAGGAAAAATTCCATGTTGTTTTGAGTCTTGCGTGAAGATGTTTCGAGAGGCACCACCAAAAAAAAATTATGGGACCTTTAAATAAAGGCATGAAAATGGAAGATAATGAGCAAGGAGGACACCGTAGCATAGTATTCTCTGTTATACGTTGTAAATTCTTTGCTTGACTTATGACTTAAAAGTATTGTGGTGAGAATGACTCTTGTGGACCCTTTAAGGGTGATTCCTTATGCGGTGAGGAATTGTTGATGACTCTCATGTATGATTTCTTGTATAGAACTATGATTCAAGGCGAAATCCTAGACGTAGTTGTATTAAGGATATGATCTTAGGCTTTCCTTTGTTTAGCCACTTAACCCATATACCCCACTTGAGCATTAACCTTTGTCAACCAACGTTGAGCTTTAGACCCTTTCTTTGGCAACCACATCACAAGCCTTAAGACCATTCTTGATACCCCTCTTTGGCACCCATTCTCCTGAAATGTTGGTGATAAAATAGTGATTAAATGAGGCTAAAAGCCTAAGAAAAAGGGAGTGAGGCAAGAAATACAAGATAAGGCAAAAGCCTAAGTTTGGGGGTATGCTCGGGAAAATAAGATTTTCAATTTGAGGTAGTACCATATTGTTGTCAAAATGCATAAAAGATAAATCAAAATGAGAAAATTAAAATTGTGTGAGTTGGTGTTTGCTCTTGAGGTGGTAAGACTAGTTGTAAAAGAAAAGGCGTTATAAGGAGGGTTATTGAGAAACGAAAGTCAAAAACAATGAAAAAGTGTAACAAGGTGAAGCAGATGGAAAGATTTGATGGAAGGTATGTCCACCAAAAGCATTAGGGAGGATCTAGTCACTACAACCAAATTTTTATCCTACCTTTAACCCGAGCCTACATCAAAACTCACAAGTCCTAAATGATCTTGAATGCAACTGCTCTACATTAGTGGCGAATTACAAGAAGGGAAAGCCTATGGGTCAAGAGTATGCATGAAGACTTCTTTTGGGAGAGTGAGTGTGATGATCTCCCCAATACAATCCCTTGTGAGTGTGCAATGATTTCATGACAAAAAGAATAGGTATGTGCTTAAGCGTCCAAAAGTAGGAGATAAAAGTTGCTTGGGCTNGTATGCATGAAGACTTCTTTTGGGAGAGTGAGTGTGATGATCTCCCCAATACAATCCCTTGTGAGTGTGCAATGATTTCATGACAAAAAGAATAGGGATTATTATTTCGGTGAGTGGCATCATTCCTTTTTAAGGACACAAGTGCAATTGAACACTAACTGGAGAATAGGGCATTGAACACTAACTGGAGAATAGGGCATTGACAGTATAAACTCTAAGGCAAACTTTGAGGGTGCCCTTATTATGATGGGAGATGCTATGTGTGTTTCAAGAATGAGTAATGCCTTTGTTTTACTAAAGGATTTCCCTCACTTGAGCCTTATTGATGGAAAGTGGTAGCTGATTGAAATATCTTCATTATCTTAGTCTTTTGGGGTTTTTACCTCTCTTTTTGGTGAGTTTAGTGAGTATCTTTGGGTGTCATAGTGTAGGTGATTGGTGATGTTCAATGTTGTGCAGAAATGACATGTTTTTCAATGATCGAGAATTGCATTACTTGAGGACAAGCAATGATTTAAGTTTGGGGGTTTAATGAGTTGGTAATTTACCAACTCATTAGACTCTAAAACTTGTGTTTTTGCTTAGTTCTTGAGTAAATTATATGGATTTTATGCTCTTTTTGTCTTTTTCGTATGCAAATGCACAGATGTGTAAAAAAGAGCAAAATTAGAGCAAAAAAAGGAAATCAAAGAAAAGCGGCGTATCACTAATGAAAACCGGCGAAACACTCAGACAGAGGCCGATCAGCTTTGTTTCAAAGAAAAAACTGCCATCGGTGAAACACGAATCACAAACGGTGAGTCGCCAGATCAATCACCAAATCATTAGCCAAGTTTCTGGTACGAGGGACAAAACCTCGGTGGTTCGCGGAATGAGGTGGGCGAAACGCTGGATGTGCCATCTAAGCTGACTAGAATTTGGTAATGACACTACAAAACGCATCCGGCGGTTCACAGGTATGAACTAGCGAATCGTCGGTGACCCGACGATGAAGAGACGGTGCTCAGGAGTAAAAGAGTCGACACGGAAAAAAAAGGAAAGAGAGACCCTACTTTCTACATATAGTCTAAGAGAAGAACAAAGGAGTAGTCAGCTTTTATTGTAATTTTTCACTTTTTAGAACATTCCTTTTGCAGAGAAGAGTAGAAGATTGTAATTGGTGACTTGAGATTTATTCCTTTACTTCTTATTCTACTCCATAGTAAGTGACTACCATTGTTGCAGACCGTTATTGTGAAATTGATTTTTCTACTTTTGTTACTGACTTTGATGAGTCTATTGTTAAATATGCTTGTGAAATTCTTAATCATGAGTAGCTAAATCATTAGCTAGAGGTGGGTGAATATGATGATTGTTGATTAGAGTAGGAATTGCTAGAATTATCTTAACAATGTTCAGCTAATTGTGAATCTACTAGATTCTCTCCAATCATTAATTGAAGATCCATTGATTTTCATATGGGTCTATGTTTCCTTACTTGATTGTTGCTTGAAAAAGAAGAATTAAGTATTGAGAGAGAATCTAATAGTGGGTATGGTTGGGAGATTGTGAATTTGGGCTAGAAATAGTCAAATTCATGCTCTCACTCCTAA
>JACEIK010003394.1:40927-53741 GCA_018107945.1 Datura stramonium | reverse complement strand
TGGAAGGGCGAAACATTGAAGCTACTGCCCAGACCGGCTAAAAAACTGGCCCTTCATGGAATGGTGCCAACTAAATGCCCCTGAACCTTCGGTTCACCCCATAAGCACCACGTCGACTAAAGCTATCTGTCACTGGAAATAGTCACTATGTGGCGGACTGACCTTCAACTCTCCAGGCAACTCTGGTGCCACTAAATCTGGGGTGCGTCCATACTCATATAATTCTGGCCCTGTAGGCGTCAAGATACGCCAACGGTCTCTGGGCGAGCTCTACTGACAATACAGGCGCCGTATTGATTGTTATATCACCCGGCTGTGCCTATGCTGTTCAATTTAGTAACTTAGTCCCAATAACTGTCTATGAGCTTCTAGGGTCTAGGCCTGACAATATAACGTCTGTTTCTACTAACACACTAAACTGAAGAACAAAGGAATTTCTATGACGCTCCTAGCGTGTGACACACTTGACATGCTCTTTCTCGATGAGAGACATTGCGGTATAATCTATATATGTTTTCTAGCAGCTAACCAGAACTTAAATATCCGTAATCTACTGATAGCAACTAATCAAAGCATATCTTATCTTTATATACTGACGATAGTTAATTACATCATGTCTAATCACAATTTACTGGTGGCGACTATCTGCAACATATGGGATCGTTATTTCTACTCGAGAACATAAGTCATAACACTTACGATGAGAATAACTTGCTTAGGGTTTAGCCTTACATATCTCGATCATTGTTTCTTGAATAACCGACGAGTTTCAACTTATATTCGCCAACTCTCTTCAGCTGTAACCATTATACAGGGAGAAAGAGACGAATTTCAATACCAAATTTGGCATAAAATGATAACTTTTAATACCAATATTGACTATACTTCAACTTAACGAAACACGGCCAAAAATGTATTATTTCCCGAGAGTTCAGAAGGGAAAAATGCTTACTTGAGCCTGTGATCGTATAGAAATTAGTTTGGAGCAATTCCGACAACTTTTGCTCGGTGGGGTTCCCATTTGCCGGGCAAATCTCAAGAAAATAACTCCATAGTAATTCTCCCTACGAGCTTAGAACTTAATACCCGAAGTTGATTTGAATTTGGATGGCGTTTGACAGCGTAAACGGATGTAAATTACTTGAATCCTTCGTGTTTCCTCTTCTCTGGCCGTGAGTTTAAATTGGGAAATGATTTAAATTGTGAGATACATTAGACAATCTCCTGCAAGAATTAAAAGTTTAAAAAATGTTGTGAATCTCAGTTGATAACTTGCAAGAAATCTTTATGCTTAGATGTTTCTACTCGATGGAACTCTACATACTTGATGCTAGAAACAACACAAAATTTTGAGCTTGCATTTGAAAGATATAGTTTTTATGATAATGGATTCTTGGATTATCTTCGTACTTGTCTTTATGAAGATGAAACTCATGCAGGTGTCCTCACAAGTGTTGATTGGGATAATGTGAGGACAATGGTAAAGTTTCTTGAAACTTTTTATCAACTTACTTTGAAGGTCTCTGATTCAAATTATGTCACTTCTAATGTGCACTTTGTAGAAATTGCTGAACTTGATCTTATTTTGAAAGAGTTGATGGAAAATGAGGATGCTAGTTTGAAAGAAATGGCTGAAAAAATGAAAGAAAAGTCTAAGAAGTATTGGGGTGAACCAGAAAAAATGAACAAAATGATCTTTATTGCATCTGTGTTGGATCCCCGTAACAAGCTTGACTATGTTCCTTTTGCAATAGTTGATATGTTTGGGGAAGGTCCTAGTAAGAACCTAATTGGTGAAGTGAATGCATATATGAGATCTTTTTTTGATTATTATGTTAAGAAATGATCAAAAGGCTCTTTGTTTGCAACATCTTCACCTACTTCATCTAGTGACTCATAGGGGACATCTAGTGTGAGTGGTTATGGCAACTTCAAAAAAGAGGAACAATGAGAATGAAACAACACTTTGAGAGGCATAAGGAGGTTAGTGGAGGTACAAATAGTATATCAGAGTTGGATAGATATCTTGGTGAAGATGTTGAGCCAGAGGCAGATGATTTTGATATATTGATGTGGTGAAAAGTTAATGAGTCAAGAATTCCCATTCTTGCTGAGATGGCTCGTGATGTGTTAGCCATTCCCATTTCAAGTGTCGCATTATAATGTGCATTCAACACAGGAGGTCGTGTTCTTGATCCCTTTAGGAGTTCATTGACTCCTAAGATAGTTCAATATCTTATCTGTCTTCAAGATTAGCTTAGAAGTGAACCTATTCCTATTAAAATTGAGGAAGATTTGGAGTTTCTTGAGCAACTTGAACTTGGTAAGAATTTTGTATTTTGTGTTCATACATTAAAAATAATTTTCTAGCTATGTTGCATAACATGTTCTTTCATGTTTTTTAGATATGGCTAGTAGTGGAAATGCATCTAGTATTGTTGATATTTAGTTGCAACTACCAAAAATAAATTAATCGAACCCAAATTGTAAAAATCTAACCAAACCAAAATTATTTCAGTTCGGGTTTGGTTATTAATTTTACAAATTGAATATCGAAAAAACTGAACCGAATTTCTCAAACCGAACGCCCACCCCTAGTCCTAGGTGCTTTCATCCCTCGAAGTCTCTGTTTCATTAACATTGAAACTAGTATCATCGATTGAGGAGGCGTTAGGGGGAGTCCCTTGGGAGGTATACTTGCCTCGAATTTCGGAGATTAGGGTTGCCAAATCAACCGAGGGAAGAGACGCAGGAATGGAGCTGTCATTCGACATGCTCCTAAGAGAATGAGAAGGAGCAGTGGCCATGGGAGACATAGGAGAAACTGCCAGTGGTTGCACTATAAGTAGACTTGATTCCTCCTCAATTAGAGGCAGGGGACATAGAAAAGAAACATTAGAGTGAAGAGGGTCTTGGGNGGTGTGAGACACTGAGAAAGGTGGACTGTGGGATGGAGGGGTGGGTAGGTCAAGAATAGGGGCCGGATAGGAGGGAGAATCCACGGTTGCTGGTGAAGGAAAAAGGGGAAGATGGTTGAGGTGAAAGGGAGGGAAATATAGAGAGGCATGTCGGAGAAGACGAGGGGTTTTGGGTATTAATGAGAAAGATAGAACAACAAAAGAAATTTAAAAAAGGTAGAATGTGACTGAGTGACATAGGGTGACATGGGATGTGACGTGAGATATGATGATTGGGTGTGGACATTAAGAGTTAATGAGCATGTAAATAAAGTTGTACCTGACCGTGTTCCCTCCAAGTTCCATGTGTGTTTCCATGTACCCTACCATTTTCAGTATGGATAATAAGGGCAATATTAGTAGACATATTTTGAAAATACTAAAGTTGTAAGCTGTGAGTGTGCAAACTGATTGCACCATTAGTTGAACTAAAGATGAAAAAAACAACAATGACTAATTTTTCCCTCAAGACCGTCATCGACCATCCATCGTCAGGAAGATCCCCCCTTCCTTCTTTTTTATTTCCAAAATAAGAGGAAAAATAAAGAGTTCACTACCGAGTTAATGTTGATTAACCCCAGGTCCATCCTAATTTTCTCAAACTATTCTCAACTCAGTGCCTTGTAAAGATATCAACATTTGATTATCCATAGTGCAAAACTGCATAGATATAAGACCATTTTCAAAATTATCTATCAGAAACTGATGTCTTGTATCTATGTGCTTCGTTCTTTTGTGATGACATGGGTTTTTTGATTGCTTATGACACTAATGTTATCATAAAATATGGGTACACTACCTATTTCCAACCAATAATCCTATAGTTGTTTTATCCATAGTAGTTGAGCATAGCATGATGCTGCAGCTACATATTCAGCTTCTACTGTGGACAAGACAATAGAGTTTTGTTTCCCTGTTGCCCACAAAATTAGAAAAATGCAAAGAAAGTGAGCCATACCTAAGGTGTTTTTCTGTAAGTTAGAGAACCTGCATAATCTGCATCTGCATAGCCTATTAGATCAAGATTACCTCCTTTTAGGTACCATAGACACAAGTTAATCTTCCCCTTTAAGTATCTCAGTATGCTTTTCACTGCTGTTATATGTGAATCTCTAAAAGAGGATTGAAATCTCACACATAATCCAACATTAAAGACGAAGTCTAGTCTACTTACGATAAGATAAAGAAACGATCTTGTCATTCCTCTATAGGTCTTGTCACTACCCAACTTTCCATGTTCATCTTGGTCTAACCTAGTCGCTGTAGCCATAGGTGTGTCAATTGATATAACATATTCCAAATCGTATTTCTTAAGCAACTCATTTATGTATTTTTGTTAATGGATCATCGTTTCATTTGAAAGTTGTTTGATTTGTAATCCTAACAAGATGTTAAGCTCATCCATCATACTCATTTCGAATTCACTACTCATCAACAAAGCAAACTCTTTGCACAACACTTCATTACTTAATATAATGTCATCAACATATACTTGTATAACTAACAGGGAATGTTTATCTTTGCTTTTTAAAAATAAGATGTTGTTAATATTTCCTCTTGAAAAACCATTTTACATTAAGAATTTGCATAGGCGCTCATACCAAGCTCTGCGAGCATGTTTTAGACCATACAAGGTCTTATCCAATTTATAAACATAATTAGGAAACTCAAGACTTTCAAAACCAGGGTGTTGATGGAAAAATACCTCTTGTTTTAATTCCCCATTTAGGAAGGCGCTTTTGACATTCATTTGTAAAGTGTAAACTTCATATGAGCTACAAAGGCAATGAGCATCCTAATTACTTACATCCTAACAACAAGTGTGAATGTCTCTTCATAGTCGATAACTTTCTTTTGGCTATAGCCCTGAACCACCAGCCAAGCTTTGATCTGTGTAACTGTTCCTTGTTCAACTAATTTATTTCGTAACACTCATTTGGTTCCAATCACAGTTCACCCATTTGGTGGTGGTTCTAGGTGCCATAACTTGCTCCTTTCAACCTAGTTAAGCTCTTCATGCATATCCATTGCCCAATCTGGGTCCTGAAATACTTCATAATAGTTCTTAGGCTCAACATAAGAAAAAATTGCGGAAAGAGCACAAAAGTTTTTAATTGAGGCCTTGGTCTGGATTCCTTGTTTAAATCATTTATGGTTAAATCAAGGGGATGTGAACTTTGGTGTTTCCAGGGCCTTAGAATTATCTCTTGCCAGTTTTTTGAGTTTGGTTCTGGAACAGTGTCAGGAACTGTTCCTTGATCTGTTCCTTCTCCTGTACCAGTCACTACTTTGGGGTTGTTTCCCCCCTGAATTTTATAGCTCATGCTTAGGTTCTGAGGAAACATTCAAGGAGTTTGTTTCCTTGACTGGTTATAACATCCAAAACAACTCTCCCATTAGAGAGGTGACTATGATCATCGCAAAACAAGTAACCCAACAATTAGTTAGAGTCGAATCCACATGGATTAGAGGTTAGATTCACCGAACATTATAAATTAAACATAAGCATGCATCGTGTCTAAATAATAAAATAAAATTTAGGGGACTAGTTTGAATAAATTCCAATGTAAACTTAAATTAAAGCAAGGGAGAAACGATGTTGCTAGCAAGGTGAGAGACTAGGGGTGTGCATTTGATAGGGCATCAATTTGATAGTATTGACTAAAAACCTTAGATTCAATTAGTGCATGGATAGCCCTGGCTTTAGGATACACTCTAAGTTTCTCAACCAAAAGAGTGTGTGTCACGACCCGAACATAGGCCCGGATCGATACACGGGACAAGGAGCCCCGAGAGACTCCAAGTCGACCCATAGCATGAATATACATCTAACTCGATCAATAAAGAGTGGAAGACTTAACATAATGATCATAACAGAAGTCTAATCATACCATAACATCGAAATCAAGGTTCACATAATACATAACGAGTGGATTACTACATACAGTCTGAAAGCCTCTACATAACTGATGGATTGATGGGACAATACCCCCAACTAACCCGACAAGTCTGAAAACTGAGATACCAAGATAACTGATAATGAATGGTCTTCCGGAGATGAGGACTCACCACAGAATCTGGATGCTAACTCCAGAAACTAGTTAGTAACGAGGTGAGTCTGAAGATTGGAGCCTGTATCATAAAACGATATAGCATAGAGTATGCGGTCAGTACGTGGAATGTACCGAGTATGCAAGGTAAGTAAAACCTCTTAAATAAGTAAAATCATTTAAAACATGCCCAATATAAAACATAATCAAGGTAAAAATATGAGAGTAGTGCTTGGATGCAATTTTTGAAATCATGATCTGAACATAACATAACATCATAACTGAATCAAATGACCCAAAACTGAAATCTGATAACTATAAGTAAAAATGAACATTGGGTCAAACCTGCTTCAGAACACACACACATATATATATATATATATATCATGGATGATAAACATGCATAACTAAAATCATGAGGAATAATGGAAGACTCGTTATATAACTGGCATTACAACGATAAAGCTTACATGGTCCCGACTATCACACTCAAGTGGGCGGATCCGTCTAAAGCCTTGCCAGGGCTAAAGATGCTACCATGATATCGATATCAAGCTGAAGGCCCCCTTGGGGCAGGGGAAAGCTCACATAGGAGGTCCCAAAATAATCTGACCATACCTACGTTGGCGCGTAGTTCTGAGGCATAGAGTTGATTGACCCTTAGCCTACTCGGTGCTAGACATTACTCCCAAAAACATACATATGCTCTCCATCATTTTTCAGCAAAGCTGACCATCGTCTATTGACGAAACTGAATAATCATGTACATATAAAATCTGAATTCATACATGAGGAGCCTTAGCTCAAACATACCACAAGCTGAACATGTGGTAAGCTAATTAACCTGAAATCGTAAATCATACTTGAACATATGGGCTTGACCAATACTTAACATGCTTGAAAATACTTAGTTCACTTGAAAACATGATCATAAACACGGGTAACTTGAAAACATGCTTTTCATCAATAATATCTCATCATACTTGAACATTCATCATAAATCTCAACTTTCATGAACCTCTCATGGATGGGCATTTCAATTTATAATGCTTGAAACATGATTATAATTGAAAAAAATGTAAAAATTTCCCATGAATCATGATTCAATAATAGAGGCATACTTAAATCATACCCATGTAGAAGATTAGGAAATTCATGCATTGCGTTAAAACCCCATAGGGTCAACATATAGATTTTCATGAATTAGAGAGGGATTGGGCATGAGTGTGAACAAATTCGCCCATTCATAACCCTACATACCTGATAGGATTTGATTTAACCACTCTCGTGATTGCCCAATGAAGAATTGAAGAAAAACTTGAAAGGATTAAAACTTGATCACCTCTCTAGCTCTCTAAGTTTACATGAGTAGGAATAGCCTAGAGTGAATTTACCCCTCTTAATAATCACTATTCATAGCTTAAAACGACGTAGTTTAGGCCTTAGGATCATAGGAATTACGGATAAGCCCTTAGTAAAATCGCAGAAAATAATTGATTGCCAGTCCCCATGAGAGACTGGACGAGTCATTACCAGGGAAACGAGTCATTTGCTGTTGTGAAGTCCACTGCAATTTTTCCTTGAGGGGTCCCCACGAGGGACCTAACGACCTGTTACTAGTGACCATGACTCGTGATCACCACTCGTTACTTCCATTGCCAAAACCTTAATTCATTAGCAACCTGCTGACCCCGACTCACCCAACGAATCGTGATGACTGACCACGACTCGTGGTGTCAAATTGTGGAGTACACTACCACTTATCCTTCATCTTCTAATTGTCCTTGACCACGACTGACTCAACGAGTCATGGGTACTGACCACGACTCATGGTCATGTCCGTGGGGTCTCAAACCAAAATTTTCCAACTCAAGTCAAACTCCTCACCACGAGTCACTTAACGACTCGTGGTCAACCTGACGGGTCACATGACAACCCATTTTGTGACCTCGTGCGGAAATCCTATTTTCTCTGTTTCAACTCCTGGGTCTGATCTTAGGGATTCCGGGGTATAAGAATATCTCCCTATTGGGAACATTCATCCTCGATTTTTGAAAAACATACAGAAAAGCAGAGAAACGCAATCATCATACTCAAATATTGATCATATAAGGTAAAACCTGACGGAATGACTAACTCCGATTTAGACTACATGTCTGAACTGCATGAATCATACATACATCCATATATGAAAGAAACTGGGTCACACGAACTAAACATGAAACTGAATAGAGTTTTAGGGCAAAAACTTATACCTCAAGATGGAACTAAGTCGGTAGGAAATAAATGTGGGCATCTAGCCATCATATCTGCCTCAGCTTTCTATGTATCTCCCTCAACATGCTAATTCCTCCACAAGACTTTAACTAAAGCTACCTCTTTGTTTCTTAGCCTTCAAACCTGACGGTCCAGTATTTCCACCGGAACCTCCTTATAACTAAGGCTGTCTTTCACACCAACATTGTCCACCAGAACAACTAGAGCTGGATCCCCCAAACACTTCTTTAAGAGTGATACATGAAAAACAGGATGAACGGAAGCTAACTCTGAGGGAAACTCCAATTCATATGCTACCTTGCCAACCCGTTCCACAATCCAGTAGGGGCCAACATAACGGGACTGAGTTTTCCTTTCTTTCCGAACCTCATCACTCCCTTCATGGGAGACACCTTTAGAAACACCCAATGATCAACTTCAAACTCAAGTTCCCTCCTTCTCACATCAGCATAGGACTTTTTGCGACTTTGAGCTGTTTTTAACCTGTCCGGTATGAGCTGAACTTTCTCCATGGCCTCATGGACTGAATCTAGTCTTATGATCACAACTTCACTAACTTCAAACCAACCAATAGGAGATCTACATCTCCTCCCATAGAGAGCCTCAAACAGAGCCATCTGAATGCTGGAATGGTAGCTGTTATTGTATGCAAACTCAATAAGAGGCAAATGGTCATCACAACTACTCTTGAAGTCAATCACACATGCTATCAATATGTCCTTGAGAGTCTGAATTGTCCGCTCGACTTGAAAATCCATTTGGGGGTGAAATGCTGTCCTGAGCTTGACCTGAGTACTAAGTCCTTTTTGAAACGACCTCCAAAATTGAGAGGTAAATTGGGTACCTCTGTCTGATATGATAGACAAGGGCACTCCATGTAACTAAAATAGCTCTCGGATATATAGATTGGCATAATACTCCATTGAGTCGGTGGTTCTGACTGGTAGAAAATGAGCGGCATTGGTCAACCTGTCTATAACAACCCAAATGGAGTCATACTGTTGATCAGTGCGAGGCAACCCAGTGATGAAGTATATATTGATTTCCTCCCACTTCTAAGTAGGGATACTGATATCCTGAAGAACACCTCCCCGTCTCTAGTGCTCAACCTTCACTTGCTGACAATTTGGACACTTAACTACAAATTCTGTGATGTCTTTCTTCAAGCCATTCTACTAGTAGACTTCCTTGTAAGTCATGGTACATCTTGGTGGCACCTGTATGTATCGAATACCTGGAACCGTGAGCCTCATGCAACATCTGATTTCTCAAATCATCAACGTCCGGGACACATAAGCGACCCTGATATCGGAGCACACCATCTCCCCCTTTGGAGAAGACCTCTACCTTCTGATTCTGTACGGCTTCCTTTAACTTTACCAGAATAGGGTCCTCGTCTTGTCTAGCTTCATATCAGTCACCAAGGATGATTCTGACCCGTTCTGAACTATAACACCGCCATCGGTCGAGTCAACCAAATAAACTCCCAACCTTGCAAGTTGATGCAAATCCTTCACCAGCTCCTTCTTTCCCTCATCTACATGGGACACACTTTCCATGGAGAGTCTACTAAGTTAGTCTGCTACTATATTAGCCTTACCCGGATGGTAAAGGACACTCATATCATAATCCTTGAGTTGCTCCAACTACCTCCTTTGCCGTAGATTTAGATCTTTCTGGGTAAACACATAGTGTAGACTCTTGTGGTCCGTAAACACATCTACATGGACCCCGTACAAATAGTGTCTCCATATCTTCAATGCAAATACCACCGCAGCCAATTCAAGATCATGGGTCGGGTAATTCTCCTCATGAACTTTCAACTGTCTTGAAGTGTATGCTATAACCTTGCCATGCTACATCAATACACAGCCAAGACCAATCCTAGAAGCATCGCAATACACCACAAATCCATCGGAACTCTCAGGTAGGATTAACACCGGTGCTGAGGTAAGTCGAGTCTTCAACTCCTGAAAGCTTCTCTCACAAGCCTCTGACCATTGGAACTTCACTTTCTTTTGGGTCAATTTGGTCAATGGCGCTGCAATAGATAAAAAACCCTCAACAAATTTTTGATAGTAGCCAGCTAAGCCCAAAAATCTTCGGGTATCTGAAGGATTCATCGGTCTAGACCAATTCTTCACCGTTTCTATTTTTTGGGAGTCCACCTGTATGCCCTCACTTGACACCACATGGCCAAAAAATTCCACTGAGTTCAACCAAAACTTGCACTTGCTGAATTTAGCATATAATTGTTAATCCTTGAGAGTCTGTAGTACCATCCTCAAATGAGCGACATGCTCCTCCTCCCTCCGAGAGTATATCAGGATATCATCAATAAATATGATTATGAACATATCCAAGTATGACTTGAACACTCAGTTCATAAAATCCATAAAAGCTGTAGGAGCATTCGTTAGTCCAAAATACATAACTACAAACTCATAATGACCATACCGCGTCCTGAAGGCTGTCTTCGGGATGTCACTCTCCCGAACCCTGAGCTGATGGTATTTGGATCTGAGGTATATATTTGAAAAGCACCTGGCACCCTAAAGCTGGTCAAACAAATCATCAATCCTAGGGAGAGGATACCTGTTCTTGATGGTGACCTTGTTCAATTGCCGATAATCAATACCATATGAAGAAAGCCATCTTTATTTCGGACGAATAGAACTGGTGCACCCCATGGGGATTTGCTTAGTCTGATGAAACTCTTATCTAGCAGGTCTTTCAACTGCTCCTTCAACTCCTTTAACTCGGCCGGAGCCATTCTATAAGGAGGAATAGATATTGGCTGCGTGTCGGGAAGAATGTCAATACCAAAATCAATCTCCCGCTTGGGAGGGTCTCCCGGTAGATCATCTAGGAAGACTTCTGGATACTCACATACTACTAGAACTGATTTGATAGTTAAGGTGTCGAACGTAGCATCCTTAACCCTATCTAGATGGTACACATAACCCTTAGAGATTATCTTTCTGGCCTTAAGGTAGGAAATGAAACGACCTACAGGCACAATTGAACTACCTTTCCATTCTAAGACTGGCTCACCTGGAAATCTGAATTCTACTGTCTGAGTTCTACTATTAACTGAGGCATAACATGAAAATAGCGAATCCATGCCGAGGATAACATTAAAATCGATCATGGCTAACTCTACTAGATCTGATGAGGTGACTTTCTGAAGGAATGTGACCGGGCAACTTCTATACACCCGTCTAGATACAACTGAATCACCCACTAGAGTAGAGACTGAGAAGGGTTTTGATAAGATTTTGGGAATGACTCTGAAACTACAAGCCACATAAGGTGTCAAAAAAGACAAGGTAGCCCCTAGATCTAACAAAGCATATACGTCAAGATGGAAAACTTGTAACATACCAGTGACTACATCCGGGGATACTTCCTGCTCCTGGTGAGATGCTAAGGCATAGAATCTATTTTTGCGCTGACCGCCACCTGTGCTAGTAGATGCCCCTTGCTGGGCTGGGCGTGCGGGTGGAGCTGCTGAACTAGAAGTTGGGCCTCAGCCCCTATCATGACCCTATCTAGCTACTGGGCAATCTCTGAGCATATGTCCGGGTTTTCCGCACCCGAAGCAAGCACCTATATCCGCCAAACACTAACCTGAGTGCCTCTGACCACATCTGTCGCAAACTGGAATACTAGAATCTGCGGGCTTGCTGCTCTGACCCCTAGAGACTGATGCTCGTCCTCTCTGGTCATGCCTAGGTCTGGATTGTACACTCACCACTGAAGATGCTTGGGCTGAAGATCTCTAATGGGATTGTTGTCGGTGCCCAACCACCTGGCCTTGGATGAGAGAACCTATTGTTGTTTGTCCTAGCTCTCTTGGCCTCCCTCTCCCTTAGATGCACTGCCTCCATCTGTTGGGCGCACAAGACTATCCAAGGGAAATCCATATCTTGGTGGAGCATAGAGGTTCTGCAGTCCTTGTCTAAATAGTCTGCCACCCCATGAACAAACCTACTCACTTGCGCCCTCTGATCAACCACTAACTCTGGGATGTACTTTGACAGACGAGTGAACTATAGGGAATATTCCTGTACTGTCATCTTCCCCTATTTTAGATTCACGAACTCGGATGCCTTCAACTCCCTCATCTCACGAGGGAAGAACCAATCTAGAAAAGCGACGTGAAACTCCTCCCAACTGATAGGGCCTTCTCCGGCTGCCCTACTATCCTTCCACTGTCTAAACCAAATGTGTGTGACCCCCTTCAAGTGATATGAGGCAAAATAAACACACTCTTCTCCATTAACCCCCATGACATGGGTGATCTTCAAAATCTCATCAATAAACTTATGTGGATCCTCGTCCACCTTTGACCCAAGAAACTCTGGAGGGTTCATCCTTAGAAAATATATGACTCGTGCTTCCACCGCATTCCCGTTCTGCGGGACATGTTCCATGATGAGCCCGCAAGTGTACGGGTCGTACAAGTAATACAGTGGCTCTTTTTAAGAACCGGAATGTCGAACCCACAGGAATAGGAATACGGGGTGA